>JAGWCC010001454.1:0-26280 GCA_022651775.1 Drusus annulatus | reverse complement strand
AAAAAGTAATCTATAATCTTTCAAATTCAACGAAAAACATACTAAACTGACAGTAAAAGGTGCAGTTAGAACTCGTATAGAAATAATAGATAAATCGTTTGTAGTATTTGCTTGTATTAGAAAGCCAAAAAGTGTGTATTTTTGGGTGCTGACCCTAGACAGAATTTGTTTGATCTTTATTTTTATATTTATTTATGTTCAGAGGTAAAACCCGCCACAGACGAGTGGTTGACATTGTTGAGTTTTTGTACTTTAATACTTGTTTATTTATTTAATTATATTCGCCCTTATGGGCTTTCACATAACATATGATATAAAACATAAAATAATAGTGACATAAAACATAACAATGATTAGCGCATTTACACAAAAAGCTATTTTAATAGACGTAAAAAAAAAGTTTTTCGAAGCTTTTTGTGTTTAAATTTGGCCTTGGTCGTAAATTTAACCTGCGCCAGGCGCCCTTTGGCTCAGGGCCGGGTCTGGGAGCGGTATCGCCGATCTGTTGTGACCCCACGTTTTCTTGCAAGCTTCAACAAGAGAAAGATGAAACGTCCCGATGGGGGGCTCAGCGGCAAGAGTTCAGGTAAGTTCCGTGCGGATAATAAAGCCGATCCCGCGCACGCGCCTCGCACTCCCAATGCGAGCCGCAGGAAGGAAGTCGCGCAACATTTTAATTTTCGAACATGACATCCTGCCGCCCGGTTTGGCGCGCACATATGGCGGCGCAGATCGGCGATGCATCATTTTTTCGTCTAAAAGTCACAACAAACTCACACTTATCTATTTATTTATGATTACGCAACTATACTCTCTGACCATAAGTTTTCGGTGGTGATTAATCGCTCTATTGTTTAGGACTCGTATTACAGACACTTAATTAAAATAAGCACTTAACTAACTAACCGTTACACCGTCTCACCGCAGGAGCAGGCAGAGAGGACGGATCGCCACGCAACTCTGTATTGGCACAAATTCCTTACGCCATTCACATTCGTGCATCGTCTCATACATACATGTTAATAATGTTTCTTAAAAATTAAACAAAAACAAAAATACTTAAATCCGTATATGTATGTGCACATATATATATATGTATATTTTATTTTTATTTTTTATTATCAAACATAATACATAGTAGTGTTATACAAGTGTTATATCAATGAATATATTTTTAAATCTAACATTTCATTATAAATTATAAAGGTGTAGCCTCATAAAAAAGCAATGCTTGTGTGTATGAGGGGGGAATATATGTACATAAGTTTTGATTTTACGTGATCTATAATTATATACACTCACTGTCACCTACCTCTGAACAGGTTCTAATAACCTAGTGAGGTATGTAATGTAAAAAATGTAAGAAACAAAAAGTTAATTTAAAAAAAGTTACCATTCCTTTCCATACACATCAAAAAGCTAAGTTACAATGGAGCTATCAGCAGTTTAAAGTATGTTAACAATTTTCAGCATGGTTGGAGCTTTTAATAGCCTCAAACCGCTCTATTTATCAGTAGGTAGGTAAATACTCAATACGAGATGTTGTCATTTTAAAAGTTTAATTGAAAGGGTATTGGATATGCCTGGATGCAAGTTTTAGGGTGAAATAATGTGTTTTTTTTAACAAAACGCGTCCATCGAATTAGTAATATTATTTTTATTGAGTACATAAATCGAATTGCGTAACTCATCGCACCTGCCCATGCGTCACGGGCCACAGTAAATCAAACAATATTCGCGCGTGTTTGAAGTGTAAACAATCGAATGTAATCTCGAGTTCAACAAATAAATTGACTTGATTCAGGTTTATTTCGGAACCGGAAAGATTTTCACAACATTTCGACGGGAATAAATTATGCGTAATGCCCGCGTGATATGGGCCAGCCATTTTTTAAAACGTCTTGCGCAAACTGTCTGCGTATTGTGTTTCTATTCAAACTTTTTTTTCTGCAAAAACTATTTGTATATTATATTTTTATTTTGTTATTTTTTTTAAAAGAGAGACAAACTTCCCGGCTTACAAATAACTTGGAAATATTTGAACAACACCTACTACATTCACAATGTGCGGAAAATATTGTTTGTGTGCAATGATGGGAGGACTTAGTAGAGGAATTGATTCCACGACGCCCGGGTGGGAATCCGACGCGTTAGTCCACTCAGCTGTTCACAGCTGTCCACCGGTCATATATATATATCGACTGTGTTTAACCACTGTCACATTTTACACTGTCGTAAATTGATGGTTAGCGTCATTATGACTTTTTTGCCGTTACCTCTTCAATTATTCGCCTGCGTTAACCACCCATTCTCGGCCCGTTCCAGCATTTGATCCAATTGTGATCAGGTGTCAAGCATAACAGCATGAACGTTATGTTATCACTATTGTTATGTCTACCAATTGTCGCGGTGTAGCTGTTTTTTATTCAGTTATTAAATAACGGATCAATATTTAAAAAAAAAATAATAATATGTACTGTAATGTTAAATATTAGATTTTTTTAAACTCTTTTCTATGGTATTGGTTTTTAATAACTTTCTGTGTTATCTTTTGCTTTGTATTTTATATTTTATTTAACTGCATTGTTGTATTAAGCGAACTGTACTGATAAAATGTTTAAAACCTAAAATAGGATGAAAATAAATAAATACTTTATTTATTTCAGGTTATTGTCGTTTTCACCAACACTTACAACTGACAACGTACAAAAGAAAAACGTTGTAATAAAAGTTTAGTAGAATTATTCGAGTTGAAAAAAACTTTTACTGGCTCTTTGTTATTCCAGAGAAGGAAATTAACCATTTTAATACGCAATTACGTACATTAAATATGTTCAAATTAAATCTCTAGAGGAAAGGAACAAGGGAGTCACAGTTTCAAAGTTTAACTCCCTTTAAGTCCCTTAAAAAAGCCTAAAAATATCACATTAAAAGACGTCTTTTCGACGAAAAGAGAGAAGATGATGAAGATTTAATAGTGTGTCGATAAAAACGTGTGTAAGCTAAACAGATTCTGTAAAATATATTGCATCACCTCGCAACGTTTCCCAATATTAAGTGTGCCGTCGTCCCTAAGTTTCCGGGCAGAGTTTCTTGTGTGGTTTAAAATGACGTAAAAAAATTTTCCCTCCACTCTTCGCCCATCGTTTTCTGATCAAACTCTTCTAGTTTTAAGTCACATCAATACGATTCGATACGGTTATGCCTATTTAGAAACTCAAATATATTTTATTAGAATGGTTATTAATAATAAAGTCTTATTTTCACACATAAAAAAAATACCACCAACACTTTATAACAATATTAATAAAATATACATTAATTTTTTGGAGGCTTAATAATTACATTTGTTACATCTACATTCTTTTCTTCTCCCCCATTTTTTTCGCTTTCGACAAAATTCGATTCCAACCCCCAAATTGCGGTTCTATTGTTCACGAGCTTACTGGCTCGGGCAGTGGAACATTCCCATTAAAAAGGTTATCGTGATAGTTGACATTGGTGATTTAGATAATAACGTAGCGTATACAATGCATTCAATAACACCAAAACGTCAAGGTTACCCATATATCACTTTCGCCACAAATATATCAATATATCAAGCTATCACAACTGTCGCAATATTTTCTTTGAGCTGTGACAGAGAAGAAGAATAAGTCGTTACTGTTATAATACATAAAATATGTCCTACATCCTACAATAATCATACGAGTGGCAATAATTACTACTGAAGTAGGAAGACATCTAGTAATAATAGTTTATGGGGACCACAAATAATACGAATTAACCGTCCCATCGAGTGTTCATAATTAATGTGTCGACATGACAGTTATTTTAATTCGTAATGCCTGGGCGTCCATTGACTATAATATTATACTGTCTCTGAACATTGAACGAAAGATTAACGATGATTTTTTGTCAGGATTGAATGAATCGTTTAACGCATTTTTTAAAACAAAGGTCAACAAAACTATAAAGGAAAAAAAAGGATTTTTTGTACGATTAGTAGGACATGTTACTGTTAGATAATACTGAAGATATAATGTGCTGGTTGTATTATAAACGAGTAAGTAATTTGAAAAGTGACACGGATCTCCTGAAAAATACGAAAAGTAAGAAATCGACCAGCCACAAAAAAAAAATTACATACCAAAATTGGTTATTTAAGAAAGGGTGAACGACTAAGTAAGTGTAGAACGTATGATTTTTTTTATGACTGAAGAACATTCGTCAGTGGATAGTCGTTCAGGGTGCTCCTCTATTGGCGGAATGCAGTGATCATAGATTTATTGCTACCATTTTTGAAGGACAGAGCACTTGTATTAAAATAAAAGGTGTTGATTAAATGAACGACAGATTTCCACCAACAATTGCCTGGAGCCTCTAATAAACATCCAAAATGTATTTCTGAAAGTTATCCTTAAAGTTCATTTAAGGACGAGCACTGAATTTGTTTTTAAGGAGCTGGACGTTCTAAACTTGAAACAACTGTACTCTAAAAATTTCCTTTTGCACCAATTTAATAATGTCTATATGTTTGAAGAAAGGAAAATCTCTAGAACCTTACGGCAGTCACACATAAAACTCTTTAATATCCCAGCCTATAAAATCGCTTACGGACAAAAAAGTTTTAAGTACAACGCCATTAAGCAATTCAATTCTCTGCCCAGCACCATCAGAAACATACAAACCAAAAGCTCTTTTAAAAGCAATATCATTACTCACTTTAAAAACCAAGTTTAATTTATTTCTTATTATGTAGATTGTATATCTTCAAATTTGTCATTTACTTATATTATTTTTATTATGTATGTGCTATATTTTCGATATTAACATGTTACTATGTAGCTAAAAAACACTTAAGCAAATTGCCATTCCAACACAGGCCTATATGCCTAGTGGGATGGGCAATTATACCAACCAACAAAAAAAATGTATGGTTAAGTAAAATAATAAATAAATAAATACTAAATTGTTAAACAACGATGGTACAGAGTTAATTAAGCCAATCCAACTGAAAAATTGACATTAGTTACATATGCAACATAGACAAATAACTAAATGTAAGCATCGCTAAGAACAATTTTTATAATGATAACTATGTAAGCAGGAGCCTACAGAACAGCTTGAATATATTCATTCAGTATTAAGGATTCGCTTCCGGTAGGTGTTGCCAGTAATACAAAGAATTTATGTTAAGCAATATGCTTTCACAGACGCCTCGCACCTCGTACAGTTTGTGTGTCAAACGAAACTGTGTTTCTTCAACACAATACACAGTCAACATCCACACTCCCCTGGGAGTATGTAACGTCTGGATAGGATGCAGATTCACAATGCCGCGCTAAATTTCATGAAAGCTGATGTTTTAAGGAATGATTGCATTTTTATTTTTGCTAGGTTCGATAAACTTAAAAATCAACATCACATTAGGCAGATCGACAAATTCTAAATACCTATTAAAAGAAAATTGCGTACAACTTGTACACCTTTGCACGGAGACATGAGTTGAACCCAAAATTTAAGATAAGACTACAGAAAATATCATTTGAGAAGTCTAGCGTTGGCAACTCACAAAAGCTTCTGAGATAATCGCAAAATATATGTTTTAGTTTGGCTATAATTAAGATAATCTTCAATTTTAAATACCTTTATTAGAATTACCTATTAAGGTACCCTCTGTGTATATTCCACTGAATGAAATCGATAATATCATATCGTGGCAAGTTAGATTTTACTAAGAGAAAAAATAAATGATAAATTTAGTCTGATTGCAGACTTGTAAAGAAGTTGATGTCTTGGCTCAAATAAAGCCTCGGACACATTGTGCGTTACTATCGTTTTACAGGATTTTTTTTTATTTCACAAAAAATATACAGCATTCCCTAAAAAATACATTTCTTTAATCACAAGGCTGAATAAATAAAACAAAGATGATTAATGCAACACACTAGAATAGTCAATACAGTTAGGGGCTAAATACTAAATCGATGTGGCGCCCAACTGCGCGGTCTAATCGCAGATCTGTTCGAAGTGTCTAGATATAGTGGAGGTGTGATGGCGCACGTTGGTTTCGCGGGAGTTGTGTGATTTGATCACGTGGATGCGGATCCTTGTTATCCCAGTGCATTACTATGCACCTACACAATATGGTACCCCGGTGCATCCGGCATCGGTCTGGCTTATTTCGAAACATTACTTTAGTATCGTTATACAATTCATATTATGATGAATGATACAAGTAATGTATTAAGTACCTACATTAAAAAAAATAGAGGATACATTTTTTTTAAATATACCTTTGTATGTATTCATGTGAAACATTTAACGTCCCTAAAAAAACATTATTATATTTATGCACCTAAACTAGAAGAAAAAATGCTTATAATTATTTGAACGTATTACTAAGTATATGTAGTAACTACCCGGCTTCGCCTGACTTCCTAGATATTTTTTTTTAGTAAAATTATTTATTTTTTAACTATTGTAAATGTGGAACAAACAATATCGTGTAAACTTTTATATTTGGACAGTTCAATGGATAACTCAAAGCTCCATTGCTCATCATGGAAATGACTTACCGAACTAAAAATAATAACACAGAAAATTCAAACAATGAGAGTAGTGCAAATTACATGCGCCGCAGCTTAACCTTTGACGAGTTTTGGTAGGACATACAAACCGTTTTTGTGCTTTAAATTTAAGAAAAATTTAAGAAAAATATTTAAAAAATTAAAAAAATAACTTACGTAATATTTTTTAGTTTCAAACAAAGTTTCAAGTTGTTAGATTCCTCTTCTTTTAATTCAATTTTATTTGCAATGTAAAATTACTTTGTTATTGGTGGTGGTATGATGAGTTATATAGCTTATATTTAAAGTTTTTTTGACCAAAATCAGTAGTTATATGAATATAAAATTTATGTTATACCTATATTTTTAACATGAAAATAAATAAATTAAAAACGCATTGTGTAGGTATCTAAAATGTATTAATGTAATTTATTAATGTGCTTTAATTATAGACGAGATTTCCTTATAACGTTTGATTCCGTAACTTATAAAAAACGGGGTTTTCATTATTGTATTGATGCCATGATTCTATTTATTATTACAAATCAAACACAATAAATTTTCACAAGAAATAACGTTAAAATATCTTTTAAATATTTTACCAGATATTTGTCTAAAATTATATGTTCTCTAAAAAAAGGTTTTCTAAACTCGTAATACATTTTTTATACTACAAGCTAAATATTGAAGACCGTTACAATTTGCTTTGGATCATTGGATGTTTATGTTGTAAATGATTATAATTGGATTGAATTGGATCATTGACCTCCAATGTAATTAACGTAAGTGTAATGACGGGTTACTTCATGAAGATTCTCCCAAGGGGGAATTGTTACATATGTGCGTTACTTATAATTATGTTAAATAAAGATCTAATTGTACTCATTAGTAGGTAGGACCCTAATTGTTAGCGAACAACAAAAGATAATTGAATTGGTAAAAGGAGTGTGTAGATATGTTATCCGCGTATTGTACATGATTAGTAGTAAGTTATTACATTATTATAATTTACTACTAATTGTAAGTAATTACCCTATTTCGCACAAGATTCAAAACTGTATATATTTTTCAATGAACAAACTGGAGTGCTGAATTGATCTTTCAAAGCACGTGATAAAAAATTGTGTTTTGAGTGATGAATAATACTTATACAGATTGGGGTGATATTTCACAAAAATGGCGCTAAATAAATTAGCCGAGTATTATTATAGCTAATTTATGTAGCGCCATTTTTGTAAAATATCAACTCAAGGCGATCATTAAATTACAGTCAGAAAAGCGATGAAAATTTAATGACACTAGAGTTCAACAGATTTTCTGATGTTCGTAATTCGAAAAAATATATTTACATATTTTTGCCTACCTACTATCGGTAGCGTCTCTGAGGAATAACTCGATTGTCAATCGAAAGGTCCACTGAAATGACGTGAGTCATGTTTATTGACTAGATCTGATTTGCCACGTAGTTTTCGAACACGGTCTTCCTTTAACAATAATAATAATTTCTAATACATTGCAAACTTTTAATAGTTTAATAAATTAGACATAATATTTGTAAATAATTATAAATCAAGGAATATATGTATATTTAAAAAAAAAAAGATTAAACATTTCAAAAAAGGTGTCTTACATTAGACAACACAGCTTTCTTAATTACTAATAGCGGTATAGTCCGCCAGCAATAATATTACCAAATCCAAGAAGTGGGTTGCTTGTGTTGCATTGTACCTTCAGCTTCAGTACAAGTATAAATATAATAAAATACTACTAAAACTGTGTATTCATTGGGTATGCAACTCAAAGCACAATTCAATCATTCAGATAATCAAAGCTCTATATTTGCTCGTTTCGTTGTTTAGTCACTCTGAGAAACTTGTGTGTTGACTTCCCGATGGTTGTAAAGGTCCTGAGTTCCAACACGATCTACTTTACATTCATGCGCCCGGGGAGTCGGCAAATGAAGATGCATCTACAGTCTAACGAATGGGGTTTCTATTGAAAACCTCACCTCAGGGGCACCGGTGCGAGGGTGGTACAAGCCGGGCAGGGTTAGCACACATTGCTCATAACGTTCATGTTATGTGCTAGTTAGGACACTGATATATAAAACTTAGGGTGTGCTGTGCATGTTTCTAAAAAACATTTACTAGCTTATTGATCACGCTCTTCTCCTTTCATTAGAAATTACCAATAGGTATACTTAAATGCACAAGCTTTTTTAGTTAAGGTATATAATATGTACCTACACAATTATTATAAGGTGGGCATCAGAACCTTGTTACGAACAAGAAACAAATACCTTCTTCAGTTTTTGTAGGCTTAACATGTTTGTTGGGTCATTGGGAGCTTATTCTATTATACCTATTCGTATTGATAAGCACAACGAATATATTGTTTAGCAGTATACCCGTTTGTGTAGGCTGTTTCGGATGTTTGTTGGGTGTTCAGCACCTCATTTTCTTTGACCGACTGTCATTGATGAGCATAGCGTTCGTATAGCTTCGCAGTAGACCCGTTTTTGTTGGTAAATAATGATTGTTAGGTGGTCGGGACTTTCTTCTATTAGACACAATCTTGTTGATAAGCACAGTGAACAAATAGCTTTGCGGTAGACCTGTTTTTTTAGACAAAGCAGTTTATTTGGAGTTCGAAGGTTAATTAGGTCATCGGCACATTCTTCTCTTAGGCCTATTTTATCGATAAGAATAATGTATACAACAGCTTAGTAGTAGACTTGCTATTTTAAGTTGATGAAGATATATCGGCGGTGTTTGGAAATAAAGTGCATTTTTGGTTATTGTTTGTTTAATGCAATCGTAACGGTTGTTTTGGTCAACCCATGATAAGAGATCTTAACATATTTCGATCCTAAGAGTAAAAGCTTTAAAGGGTACGTTCATGTTAAGTGCTCAGATAACATTTATGGATTAAACGACTCATAATTTATTTAGTTAAAAATGCCATCAAAAAGTTTGGCTCAAAATTAAACCGGGGTTTATGAGGCCATTTCAAAGTTTAAAATGGCTCTCCTGAAAAACTACCGTTTTGCACTTTTCAGGTTATTCCCAAACACCACCGATATCACAGAGAGGATACGTTTAATTAGCCGAAAGTATCTCTTCTTCTATACGAATAACGATTATCAATCGGGAAAAAAGAAAACAGTTATCAGATCCGCTTTTAGTATATCAAGGAAAATATTTATTATGATATAAATGTTAACGAGGATATTAATAAAAGTGAGCACACAGTTTCATAATAGCCCAAAATGTGTTGGTAGTAAAAGCTATTAATACCTTGTGGAAAATTTTCCCACCCAGCTTCCCAAAAGAATTATCAACATCCATCACTTCGATAAGGTAACATCTAAAGAATACCTGCCTAAGCTGAGTGCCCCATATTAAAAAAATCCGCATTGCTATGCAAGAATAACTGCGTGCGAATAAAAAATCGATATTTCTATTGTCACTTTCCGCGCCTTAAAAAATAGATTATTCCGCAAACAGCTGCCATTTTCCGCGCTCTGTGAGCTCGGAGCAAGCAGACACCATGGGAGAAGGTGGGCTATACATATTATATATTCAGATTGTAGGTGGGGTTCGTATGTAGGTTGGTTGGTGGTGGGTACGTACCAGACGTGGGGCGGAAGGTCTCGACTGACTACGGTCTGGAGCGGAGGGGGAGGGGGAAGGGTGAAACGCGCCAAGCGGAACACAGCTGCCACGCGCCTCGAAAAATAGTGTAAAATATATTAGGCATGGGTCATGGTCCGTAACCTTTCCCTACCTGCCGGTGAGCGCGTTACGCCACTTGATTGGTTTAACCAGTTTAACCAGATAAGACATGAAATGGATATTCTAAACCTATGATGCGATGGTTTTTTTTTTAATTAATGCAAGTAAATAACAATAATTATTAATTATATTTAAATTATCAAAGAGATTGGAAATTCCTAGGTCAATGATATTATTTACACTTCGAAACGTCATTTCCATAATGTGTGGAGCTGAATACGATATGTTATTAAAATATCGGACGAAACCGGGTGGTAAGGTTAGTCACGAATAAGTAGAGACCTGAAAATTTGTGTTATTATTTGTCCTTACAGAATGTTGTAAAATAAATTAGGTTTTATTTAAATATATTTTTTATAGTGTATACCACACAATAGTACCAACTGCTCTCAACCGTCTAGAGCCACTGATACTATGTCATCCCCAATTAGAGTAAGCTGTGAGACTGAAGGTAGTTGGGAAAGGAAGGAGATGGGAAAAAGTAAGGTTAGGAAGTACCTGGCTAATGAGATCTAGTCACCAAACATGGCTAGAGCCTTTTAAATCAACGTTTCGATTCTGAATGGTGGTCTTTCACCAGGTATCGACGAGTATCTACGAGTATTTACCACTCTGGGACGTGCCGCTAATATACTATGTGTTATTTTATATGCATTCATGTGTTTTGAAATTTATTTGCGCACGCTAGGTTTAACACCGCGACCTGCGACCTTTGGATTCGTAGTCGAGCGTCTTACCACTCGACCGCGGAGGCCGTCAAAAGGTCAGAGGTCAAATACGTACTGACCATAGAAAATATTTATTATACGTATATATTATATGTTTCATAAAATAATTATTTGCACATCTCAGATTTCTATTACAAAGCCATATTTTTTTCCCATGAAATCTCAATCGCGCAACTGTAGCGTTTGCAAACTGACATTATTGTTTTATGACACACCTTTTCGTACCTGAAAATAAAAATCTAACATAGGATCCGAAGGGGGTGAGGCAGATACCCCATTCGATCTTGCTTATTAAAGTGTTTTCATGACATAATTATAAGCAAATTGTGTTTTAGTAATACTTAGAGAGAAGTACATTCATAATATTTCAGTAATCTTTATCTAAGATATAGCAATAAGCTCTCGTTCAGGTGACACTAGAACCCCCCTCCCATAAAAAACGAGTGGGTAAAGAAGGTTTTCTCACCAAAAAAATAATTAGACAGCCTCCGTGGTCGAGTGGTAATGACGCTCGACTACGAATATAGAGGTCGCGGGTTTTAATAAATTGTATTTAATTAACATGTGTTATATCACATTTTAACAAAAATAAATAAATATATATATATATATATATATATATTTAATTATTAACGCCCTGATGGGCTTTTATATAGTGATTTAACATAAGTAAGTGCATGAGTACAGTTTAAAAAAGATATACTCCAGGACGCTCATCGTCATTTTAATTTTTATATAATTCAATTGAATTAAATTTAATATTATTATTATTGAGTTCGGCTATTTTAAGTTTTTTATTTTAGTTTTTAGTGACAGCTGTTTCGGCGTTTAAGGCCATTGTCAAACTGTCAATGACAATGGCCTTAAACGCCGAAAACAGCTGTCACTAAAAACTAAAATAAAAAACTTAAAATAGCAGAACTCAATAATAATAATATTAAATTTAATTCAATTGAATTATATAAAAATTAAAATGGAGTTCTACAAATTAAACACAAAAACTATAAATAAAAATAAAAAAAATAAAAAAAACGCTCATCGTCATTAACATCTTCTCGGCCTTCTGTAAAGCGCTTGTACCACTTATAAACACTTTTTTGAGACAAAGTAGACTCGCCGAATGCCACAGTCAACATTTTAAGTGCGTTGTAGCACTTTATTCCATTTTTAACGCAAAATTTAATACATATTAGCTGTGGAAAAACAAATCATGGATTTTATTCTTTGATCCATTTTTTTCAAAAGTAAAAAATCGAAGAACACACAAAAACGTGACTAACCTTTCTAGTTGTCAAAAACAAACCACTTATCCAAAATGGTTGATAATGCTAACATATGATAAACATATGTGTACCAACATAACAAAAAAAAAAACGAAAATCGAATGTACACAGCCCGCGAAAATTCAAAACTCACCTTTTCTTTTGAACAGGCCTCGTATATCTACAGTCAAACATGATATAACGAGCGCGAAGGGACCAACCAAATTTGCTCCTTATAGCCATTACTCGTTTTATTGCTGTTTCCGGATGTAACAATATATATAGTAACGTTTTCCTCATATGGTGAGTTTATACAAACAACGGGTAAAAACAATAAATACATTAATCAGGACATAGAAAAAATACTATTAAAGAAAATAGAATATTCCCATTATTCGGTAAAACGATTAAGGTCTTCGTTTCTTTAAAAAAATATATTATGTGTGTTGATATTTCGTACTCCTGCTTTAAAGATGCGCATTTCAATATACCGACCTTAGTTGCGTTGATTCCAGCTATCCCCTGCTATACCCTCCCCCACCCTTACAAAACGTATTAGAAATTGACTACACCCACCTGTTAAGGCCCTACCACCGCTTCCTACCCCCCTAAAAGTTATTGTGCCTTACACAAAAATCGAACCGCCAATCCGACATTGACTGCGAGAAACCCGTTTGTTTGTCTGAAACAGCAAGAGATCTAGAGCGGCGAGCTCTGGAATCATTGAATTTGCACAACTTTTTCGTGTAACTAAATACGGTGTTCAGCCCGTAACATCATTTCCATAATGAGCTGTAAGGCTTTCAAATAACCGTTTTTATTTCAATTTTAACACCGAACAAGAGTCCCAGCTATCAGAAGCTAGTAGGACTATGGCATCCTCAATTGGCATATGCGGCGAGGCTTTGGGGAGGGAGGAGTGGAAGGAGAAGTGAAATATGAAGGTTGGTACCTGAGTACCTGACTATTCCGATTTGGTCACCAAAGATGGTTAATGCTATTTGAAAAAACGTATTGATTCTGAATGATGATCATCTTTTACCAGGGTGATACTGAGAGTATTTAACACTCGGGAACGTGCCGCAAATGTAAAAATAATATCGATCCATCATTTTATTTTTTCCAGATTTTTCAAATGTTCAATGAGGAAAAGCAAACATCATAGTAAAAGTTGAAGGTAGATATATACTATCCCGTACTTACTGTAAATAACTATACAAATTATATAAAAGATCTTCCCGACTGGACAATTTGATAAAAGAAAAAAAGGGTTTTACTCGCAAATATCAAAATGAACCCACCACCTAAATTCTACCGCAGACGTCATTTATTCAATTGTAGATATAGAAATAGAAATCCACAAACTTTGTTATTTCTATATTATTAGTGGTGGCTTATTATGGACGGAATTATGTTGGATTGGAGATTAAAGATAGAATGTTATTTTCAATTTTATTCGAGATTTTTTTTTACAGTGAATTCCACACAAGAGTCCCAAGTGCTCCGAACCGTCTAGAGCTAGTGAGACGATGGCATCCCCAATTAAGGTATGTTGTGAGGTTGAAGGTGGTGGAAAGGGGAGGGAGATGGGGAAGATAAAGGTTGGGAGGTATCTGGATATTCAGATCTGATCACCAATTAGGGTATGTTGTGAGGCTGAAGGAAGAGGGGAAATAGATGGGAAGAGGAAGGTTATTAAGTACCAGGCTATTCGGATCTGGTCACCAAACACGGTGAATATCTTTTCAAGCAACAACGTTTCGATTCTAAATAAATGACGGTCACAACATAGTTATAGTTCGGTTGTGGGTTTGGTGTTTCAGGAGGTACCGCGAAACTCCAGGTGGTGATTACGTCTGATAAAAAACCATGACATATTTTGTATTTTCGTATGGTAACGTGTAACCGATCCCTTATTGTAAACACAAAACAAATTATTCCGCCCTTACAGGCGACAATATACCGCCACTGGTTCACTAAATGCGAAATCTGTATGACCGATTGGAACATAACGACTGATTGGCTATGCGAATGTGCAGGTACCTACTTCCGTCAGATACTAGCGATGAGGTGATGTACGATCGATCTATTGAGAAGAGTTTCGCGATACCACGGCGTATATCGTATCAATGAACTGCATTTCATTCATGTTACTCTCTTCATTTCCAATAAACAATTCCAATTAATTTCATTGTCTAATTATCATCGTTATCACCAATTATCGCTGAGAGTAACGGCACTATAACGCATTCATTCGTCGTAAAGCGTAAAGAGGAAATAGCGCAGAGCATTAAATTATAAACAAATAATGCATTAAAGTAAGCCATAATTCTTCGTTTCCTCGGAGGCGTCAGATATTGGGTATATAAATAGCTGCTGGCGCCAGCGAGCGCGCCGCGTGAATAAATCATTCTTCCAATTTAAGCAAATATCGGCCCAGGCGCAATAAAAGTATTGTCAGAGTTTATTAGTTTCTTCACACGATCGCTAGAGATTCCTCGTAGATCGAGGTTACTCGAATAGAAACTGTGCTAGGAACCGAAATGGACCAATCACTTGTAACTTGCGTAAGTGAGCAGACACTAGGGCAAAAAAGCAGAAAACTTTTTGTTTGTTCCACGAACATAATATATCGTCGCCGGAAAGGCAAAAGGGCTGAAGCACCTTTTGCGAAGTTGACACCAGAGCACTTTAAGGTTTTTTTGTTTGTTTTACAGTAAAATTAATAAGTCTTCAGTACCTGGTGGGATTTTGAAAAAAAAGTTCACTCCAGTAACTCAATGCTCTCACTGAGTTACCGAATCAGTCAAAAAGTTTAAAAAGTTCCAAACTTGTGTCGCTTGAGTCAAGCCTTCTCCTAAATGGTAAATGTATTTTAAATGGCTGAAGGGTCACAAAATTCCTCAGAACTGAGCCAGAGTCAGAGCATTCGACGCAGAAAAGTAAACTGATCAAACTGCATATTTTACTATTTTTTTACCAAAGTGTCGCTTAAGGCCTTTTGCCTTTCCAGCGACAATATTATATAAATCTGTATTTTTAAAATATCAATGTAAATCTGCAAATCTACCCATAAGTAAGAATTTACTTAGATTGCAGTGTTTCAAGCTTCAATTCTAAAAATAGCTCGCGTCGACTAAACATGCTTAATTTAGTCGATGCGAACTGTCGTTTGTTCGTTGGAGAAATACAGTCGGACTCGGGAACGATTCCAAATTACTGACATTGTCGATAAAATCTACATCGATGTTTCGTGCTAGGGCGCATGATGCCACTAAAAACATTTGTGTAGTTTGCGGGGATAACGTCATCGAACTGCTTATATTACAAAAGTGTCGATTGAAGAGCTCAATTGAAAGGTTATTCTGAAAACGAATTCTTCTCCTGATTTTTCGCCTTTAGTTTATCATAATTTCTGCTCTCCACCTTCAAACTACTGGAATAGGAAAAAAATCCAGGATGTTGAGAGTCAATCCTCAACAGTGTACGATAGTTTGACTAGTCTGTCTTTTAATTTCTATATATTAAAAAAAAATGTTTGTCTGTTCGTCTTATTGTCTGTTTATTTTTGATTTTCTAGAAAATTACTCGACCGATATCGCTAAAAATAGCACATTTTGTTTTTTATTAGTGACGGGAATGTTTAGGGAGTAGTTTGGATGAAATCAAATATTTAAAACTTTTGCTATAACTTTTTAGAATTAATATGAAAAACATTGAACCCGCAATTTTCTATTTAGGTCTATAGGTATACCGCTCTGGTTAGCTAAAGATGGAAAACACAATTATTACAAATGTTTAGTTTTTCGTGAAAAAAACACGATTCAGAACAAAAGCACTTCGATAAAAATAATTAAAAATAAATATCTTTCTTTGAGTGGCGTTGCAAAGCATGCCGAGTACTCACTAGTTTACTCATAATCAAGATTTTTTTTCATTAGGCCATTCAAAAGAAGCGAGGCTTACTCAGGGTGAAAATACAATAATTTTAGAATCCGAGGAAACCGGTCTCAGGTATCAAAATGATCATGCATCAAACCTAAATTTTATCACCTTCATTACCATAAACGCACACCATAATTAAAACTAATAAATAATGACGATAAATAATCTGAATATTAAGTAGGTGCCTGATATATGGAAAATTAATATTCGGAATATTTTTATAATAAAGAGGCAGAATGGTGTTGCAACTAGAAACAGGAAACGTTGTTATTTTGAAATATCAATAAAAGTAAACCAGTTTAAATTATTTTTTACGTAAAAAAAATATATGAACATCGCACAAGAGTCCCAACTATCCGGAGCCAGACTACGGCATTCCTAATCGAGGGAATTTTGTGAGGCTGAATGGAGGGAGGAGGGGATAAAAACAGGGAAGACGATTGTGGGGAAGTAGCTGGATATTCAGACTTGATCACCTAACATGGCCAAAGACATTTCGAGCATTGTTTCGATTCTGAATGGTGGTCTTACACCAAGGCGATACTGAGAGCATCTACCACTCTGGAACGTGCCGCAAATATATAATATAATATTTTCGTAGCAAGAAATCACTTTGTGGTTTGACATATTTAATGAAAATTAAATAATAACTTTGTATACACAGATTTATACTAATTAAATGTGAAATAACACGTATTTAGAAAATAAAAAATTTTTGCGCACGCTGGGATTTGAACTCGACCACGGAGATCATCTAGTGTAAACGTAATGATAATTATTAAAGACACAATATGTTATTTTATTTTATATGCCCGAGTGGGCTTTTACATATAAAGGTTTACAGTGAAAAATGAAATTTATTTTCTAAAACAAAATAAAGAATAGTTGTAAAATAGGAAAGAATAGTGTTTGATGTTATTTTATTCTATAATGTTACAATTAATTAAAAAAAACTGTGGTTTATACTTACGTTATTTTTTTATTTAGCCCAATCACGTGTTGTCTGCCGCTGAGAGCTCCGTTGTAACAACTCTTTCTGATACCTGCGTTTTTTAGAAGAAAGAGGGAGGTTACAATGGACCTATCAGCATTACGCCCGTATTAAATTTACCAATAACTTACATTTTGTAACAAAACACTTTCATATGTTTTAACTTGAATATTTTATTCGTACTGAATACGCTAAATCAATATTTGCCATTTCTTTCAACATAACTCCATTTTAATGTCGACTAGCTGGCTGCCTTGACTATAGTCAGTAGAGTTCATTTGACTGTGGTTGTTAACTCGGGTCAGACACTCACACACTTATTTATAACTATTGAAACAACATCAATAATGTTCAACGAGTTATTATATTGATTGAAACTCGCATATTCAGATTCATTCATGCATAAATTAATAATATCACACGAAACTGTTGTACACTTGAGGAGGATGAAGCGACTGATAAGTTTTAATAATTCCTTGGAAATCAACTTAATGTATTATTGCCAATTTGAATCATATAAGTAGATTGAATCATTATTGATTCACCAGAAATCGTTGGTAATAAATAATATTGCTAGAAAAAACTGATAAAAATTATCTACATGTTGGATATTATCTATCACACTTTGTATTTTTTGTTCAGTTTAATTTTGTAGTAGCGAAACCGGTCGGTCATCAAAATTAAAATAATATCCGTGGTCTTATACAAAGTCATTTTTTTCATTTCTTTAAATATGTCAAACCAAAAAGTGATTGCTTTCTACTAAAATAATTAAATTTTACGAAAACTTATCGTAAATTTCGAAGTTCAATAGCTCGTGATGGAAATTTTTGCTTTGACATTAAAAAAAAAAAAGAAAAAAGAAAAATTGATAAATTTTAAACACACTTCAACTCACCATGTATAAGTTTTAGTGAGATATTTACACAGATTTTCGGCTTATAGTCAAGAAGATTCTTAGATTGGAAAATATATATAAAAATCTAAAACGGTAGGAAGACTTCAAATAAAAAAGTGGTTACTTATTTTCTAGCTATAAAGAAGTATGAATGAAGGTTTCAGCACAATACACGAATGGAAAGTCGGAAAATTAACAATATTGACAATAGAGCACGGCGAAAATAAACCACAAGTGGTTTATACAAACCATTGAGTGCCTTTGAGTTCTGTTAAATGAACAATACTTTTCACTGGCTTACACTTATTTGCCTATGAAAATTGACTTAAAATATTATATAATACTTATACGGAAATAAGGAACAATTCAATCTAAAGCAGAGGTTCCCAAACTTTTTTGTCCCGTAGACCACTTGCCGATTTTTTCTGTTTTGTATAGACCCCCTTCTTGAAGTCGAACTCGCTAAAAAAAAGCACTAGTCGGTAGAGATTTGAAATCGAAAAGTATTAGCAAATCGACGAAAAATCCTCCCCAAAAAAGTTCTAGCAAACCAACAATATTTTCCCTCCGAAAAAAAAGCACTAGTCTGTAGAGATTTGAAATCAAAAAGTACTAGCAGATCGACAAAAGTTCCTCCCCCAAAAAGTACTAGCAAATCGACAAACAGGTGAAACTGAGGAAGAACCAGTTCCTCGCCAAATCTTTGTAGTTCTTTGGTTCTTTGTAGTCTTTGAAGTCGAACTTCCATTGAAGTACTTAGAATAAACTACTTCATTGAAGTACGACTTCAATTGAAATATATAAACTGCCGTAAAATGAAGTAGTTCGCACTAACGGAACTACCAATTTCAATTGAAGTATTTGTTCAATGAGAATTGAATGAAGTTGGAACTGCCGCAAAAGGAAGTAGTTCTTTGAAGTTTGCGGGAAGCCAACATTTTGGTGACGGCCTGCCTAAATGGAATCCACTCTCGTAAACCCCCGTTTACGTCTCGTGCACCCCTAATTTTTTTTTTACTGACGTGGCCCCTTGCAGATCGGAATCGACCCTGGGGGTCGATATAAACCACTTTGGGAATGACTGATCTAAAGATTACTTTTATTATCTATTGTATTTCCTATGTAAGAGTATGTTCTTGTTTAAAGCCGTTTTATTTTATGTTTAGTAACCAAACTGTTTAACGATTTTCGTATTTTTTTAATAAGAAAATAAAACTATATTTATATATATTTGAATAATTTTTATGATAGTCAACAAATTAATAATTACCCAATATTTAATTAAAGCATTGATTAAGCACGACTCACGAGAGGCCTATAGTTTGTTTCGACAGCTAAGTGGTTTAGAACAGTCGCTCAGTAAGCAGATTGGAAAAGGTAGTCGCTATTTAAAAAAAAGTGTTTCAAGGAAGCAAGGCTTGCAAGTTGTCAACAATGAAGTTCTGATACCCACTCTGATGGCAGTAATCCATGGAACTAGAAGAGGAAGGACGAAAGTAGTCTGAATGAATAATAAACCATGGAGGGCGTGATGAAAATAAGCTTGCACGCTTTTATGTTATCATCGTAATTTTAATCATGAGCTATGAAGTTTTGAAATAGAAATTTAACTGTCAAAACATAAGACATAATACTGTTTTGTTGGATATCTTTCAATTATTCAGAGCTGGATTCTGTAGCGAAGCCGAGTAGTAAAATCAATATATTATACATGTGTTTATGTTTTCAAGCATTAAGTCATTCGGTCCATCAAATGCATACCTTGATATTATGGTAAAGGGATTATGCTAAAGTGGAGTACTATTCAGACGTGTTATTTTTATCTTGATCAAAATACATAATTAAAAGTTTAACTAAAAGTTATAGTCTATTTTTTTCCCTCGAAGCCATGAAATGTATAAGTTTGCATTAATCATTTTGTGTTTCACAATAATAATTGTGTAGCAACTAAAAACTATATTATTAAAGACGTTAGTTGTTATTAAAGTAAATTTGTGACATTGTTATTCGTGAACAGTGTTGGCAGTTACCCCCACCGCAGTAGCGGAGTGTCCAGCGAATTACCTACTTGTAAAGTGGTTTTTTTTTCTTACTAGTTCAGATTAATCAGGGCTGCTTTATTTGCCTCTTTTTTAACAAAACAATAAAATAATATAAATACATTTTTTTCTTTAACTAACCATTCCCAAATAGATGCTCAGGTATAAATTTCTCTAACAAACGACGCAGTCAATCTATTGACAAACATGATCATGAATCCCAACAATAAATTTACTAAAGAACATATCGCTAAAATAATTCCTAAAACCAACGATATACTAGGAAAAATTGCCCAAATCGCAGTCAAAATGGAAACTCTTGAAGGTGAATTATTTGATTATAAAAACACAACCCTAAATGTGCCTATTGTTTCAAATACCCCAAATGTCTGCAAAATCCTTGCAGCAATCAAAGAACAAAACTACAGAAACAAAAATATAATTATTCCCAAAAATCCCGAAAATTCATCGGTATCTCAAATGGAATCTTTGAATACCGACATAGATCCGTCAAACTAAATGACGCTGTAATTGTTAACTTACATTGTACCTACTAATTTCTTTTGAATTCTTGCTATTATGTTATGTACTATTCATTTATTTTATTCCTTTGTACAGCTTAAAAATGTATCCACATGTAAAAGCCTTCAAGGCGTCCACAAATAAATAAATAATTTTATGTTTGCTTCTTACAGGGGTTTGTTTTTATTGTCACGATGTTATCGAGGTTTATTACTGAATTGCTTTGTTATTAATTTGATGGAGCCTTGCTGAAAGTCCTGCACTATAAAAAGCACTCGTACACTCGTAGTTTCAGTTAGCCACAGTTCTGTTGTTTTGGTTGTTGTATATTCGATAAGAAAAAAATCAGATATTTTTTACATTCCAACCAACTCGTGGTTGGCCGGCACGTTCCGCCAACTTTTTTGAATTTCTAATGACGGTAATAGAAATTCATCAACGTCTTTTATATTGGACCGGCTTCGGAACAACTACAAATAATTTAACAAGCCTAGGGTGGTTTTTGGATTATTCCGACCACGAATATTGCGCACATATTCTGCACATGGAATTCTCCGAAAACAGATTATTTAGCACATTGAAAACCTCAAACACAGATAAATCGCAAAAAAAAATTTTTTTGAAGATTTTATTGCAATTAAAAAAATTGGATTGTCATTTTTTTAATACCTGAAGACTAAATAACGTAAATTAAAAACAATAAATAAAGATTGTTTATAATTTATTATGAAAGGTAAATAAAATTATATTTGAATAACTAATGTCTAAGAAACCTTTCCAATGAACTTTTCGAAATCATTTTTTTTTGTTCAATTTCGCATTAGTTTAATTTGTAATGCCTAAATAGTCTCCAGGCATCTAAAATGAAAACAACGGAAATATAACATTTAAATTATTAATTAAATATAAAAAACCGATAATCTGTGTCCGGAGTTTTCAATGTTGTTAAAATTCTGTGTCCGGAATAATTTGTGCGCGGAATAATCTGTGCGCAAAATTCTTGGACGGAATAATCACCCAGTCGGCTAGGCGGTAGCAAATGGATAGAGATAAGGTTAACAACACGCAAAACTTACGCGAATGTCGCAATACAAATATTTTAGTCTGGTAAAGTTAAACACGCTTATAAGAGTGTTAGCACGTTTAGCAACGTTTAGGATATTTTAATAAACTCTGTTTACGTATTATTTTACGGTAGGAGTGGTTATTCATTTTGACGTGCATGCGTGTAGGTACAACTGATTGTAAAGCTTTATTGACGCAACGTGGCGATAGCGTAGTTCTGTGCGCACTTTCAGTACATACTGGCAAGAGGAATAGGGTGGAGGATGGCAGGAGTAGGATGCTAGCATAGTCAAGGAAAAACTTTAGTCTTTAGACAAAGCTTCATTGTTGGCTGATGGTTAGACAAGTAGTACATACATTTCTCTGACAAACGACGCAGTCAATCTATTGAAAAACACGATCATGGATCCTAACCATGAATTCACTAAGGAACATATCGCTAAAATAATTCCTAAAACCAACGATATACTAGGAAAAATCGCCCAAATGGCAACTCTTGAAGGTTAATTATTGGATTATAAAAACACAACCCTAAATGTGCCTAATGTTTCGAATACCCCAAATGTCTGCGAAATCCTTGCAGCAATCAAAGAACAAAACTACAGAAACAAAAATATAATTATTCCCCAAAATCCCGAAAGTTCATCGGTATCTCAAATGGAATCTTTGAATACCGACTTAGCATCCGTCAAACTAAATTACGTTACTAATTAGTTAGACAAATAATACATAATCAGGGATAGCTATTTGTTTGCAATAATACTTAACAGAATGGAAAGCTTTTTATGTCTAGTTCCAGTTCCAGTTCCAGTTCCAGAAGTTGAAGTTTCAAAAACGAGGAAGGACAAAAAACACACTTTTTTGCATAATATTTTTTTTGCATACAAAGTTGAGTAGGAGACACGCAGTATCGGTCAAGTGAGAGGCCACCAGCCAGAATTAAAACGTTGTATTAAATAGCTTTAGCTTTGTTTACTAACCAGATCTGGATAGCCATACACTTCCCTTCAATCTTCCACTTTCTTCGTTTTATTACATTACCCAAGTTGATGAGAGAGGTTTACTTGCTCTGGGCAGTTGACACCAACCCGGTATTACACAAAAAATATTTCTGGCATAATATTCTATTTTAGCATAAGCTGTAATACGTGTTTACGCACAAATTTTGTAAATACATCATAAATCCTGAAGAAAATTGTCATTCCCTCTCATCCCCACCCCCTTTTAGCTTATAGCACTAACCAAATGGGAAGTCGTAGTCCGGCTGGCTCCGAATAGTTATTACGCGGCAGCGGTATCATACAAATATCGTATCTGAAGGATTTCATTGGCTGAATAAGAAAACTAAGCAAATTGTGCTTTAAGGCTCATCAAATAAAATGGCGCTAAACGTCACTTTGTAGCATTCTAACACAAGCAATCCTGCACACGATTGAGCTGTAAATTATACATGGACAGTAAGGAAAAATGTCTAAGGTCTCCAGTGAACAAAAAAATTAAGCTTCAATCTTTTAAATTCTATAAAAAAACATACTAAAATGTCACTAAAAGGTGAAGTTTGAAAACCAGTGCTGCCATTTTCGAACGTTTTACCTAAAATTCCAGTATGCATTTCATAAATAATTTAAAAGATTACTGTTTAAGAATTGTATTCACTAGGAACGTTAGCCATTTCTCTAACTGCTCGTAGAGAATTAACAGATAAATCATTTGTAGTATTGTTTGTATTAGAAAGCCAAAAAGTGTGTACTTTTGGGTGCTGACCCTTAAGCCAAGTTTTCAATGTGTGGAAAAGCTCCATTGTTAAGTGCTTATAAAAACACAACATGCAACATGAAATAATCTGGACCGCTAAGACCAGGGAGAGAGACGAGAGATAATGCAATAAAACGTGACAGTTAATAATATTTGGATAATTTGTATAGCGCCGTTTTTGTGAAAAATCACCTCAAGGGCCTACGTAAAGATACTTCTGTTCACATTCCTATAGACTATTAGACATAAATATAACATAATTAATATTTATTACTTGTATATAAGATAGAAAATAGCAGGATTTGTACAAAAAAATCATCAACGTAACATTTTATTTCGTTGTACGTGACAACCGACACTAACCAACAGTTTATATTCTATATTATATATTAGGCCGGCAGTAGCGACTCTTAGATCATGTGTTTTTCTCATTGGAGCTAGACTAGTGACTTACTAGCAATACAAACCGTCATCATCGGTAAATCAATCAAAATCAAGATAGTCTCAATGCCTCGCTGAAGCGAAGAACTAACCTACATACTTGTACTAGTACCATTTTTATTGACGC
Organism: Drusus annulatus; assembly: GCA_022651775.1. Taxonomy (NCBI): domain Eukaryota; kingdom Metazoa; phylum Arthropoda; class Insecta; order Trichoptera; family Limnephilidae; genus Drusus; species Drusus annulatus. The sequence continues at coordinate 2,141 of JAGWCC010001454.1, read as the reverse complement.
GGTTAGTGCCCAGCGTTGATCTGGAAAATGTATATGAAAAATCCAATTACTTGTCATGCATCGCTTTTCTTCACTAATTTTATGAATATTTTAATTTGCCTAAATAAGTTATTTGTGTTAAAATCATCTTTCTTTCGAAAATGTTATGAATTTTTCATTTCCCCGTCGAAAGAAAAAATTGCTCAATCTAAACGAGAAAGTAACCTTAACTTAAAATATTTTTTTTGATATATGAAGAGTTATTGATTGGAGTGATTTTTTTTACTGAACAAAGGCGCAATCACGAGAAATTTCACGAGAAATGTAAAATAAACACTTTTGGCACGAGTTCTTCTGTGGGTTTTGCAAATATCAGCCAATTTTTTTTCGTATTTGATCACGAGTTTATTGACCTCAGATTTATTTAATGTGGGAATCTAGAATGTTATTTTCCCCTAAACGATTATATATCTCACAACAACCGGAAGCTAAGCAAACTTAACAACACCCAGATAGAAAGCAGGAAATTTTGATGTTTAGATGTGGGTTGGCAAATATTCATACAAAAAAAATCAAACAACTCATCTATATCCAAAATTAATGTTACATACGAATATTTATCTAAATAAATAAGATACTTGTATTTACTAGTACGATCTTGTAATACAGTTTTTAAAACCAGGCGTTCAGACACCTGACGTTTTTTTCTAGTTTTTCGAATATGTTTAGTGTTTATGATAATAATAAAATAATTTTATACTGCCAATTTTTTGGATGAAGATAACCAGATTTTCCAGTTTTTTTCACATAAAATTACTGAAAACTTTTCGGATATAAAATACCATTAAAAAAAATTCTCCTTGGAAAAAAACTCAGTGTACGTCCTAGTAGTGTATCTTAGATAAAATCGCGATCATTATCTCCGGACTTCCTCGGGCTATGCGATACTTGTACAGAACTTTATTGCTGCAATGTACAAATGTTCACATACACATTTATTATAATGCCTGTATACTACGAGTACATACGCAAATATGAATATTCTGAGATTGATAATTATTTGTTTAGCGATCGTCGGGCTTTGCGGTTTGTGATTACAGCTTTAGACAGGGGGTGATTATCTACAGCTTGCGTCTACTTTGAACTGCGGACGGTCGTTTTTTTTTGCACTCGTTAATCAAGTTTGTTGGTGTAAATATACCGAGAACATTTCGACGATTTTCCATGATTTCGCGATTATTCAAAGATTTTTATACAAAGTAACCCAGAGAGAATTTTTAAAATTCTATGTTTTATGTTTTTCAAATAAAATTTTATGACTTCCTTATTCGGATGAAATCGACCAAACATTTTCAATGTTCGAATTTGTTTTTTGAGCATAAAATTTATTTCATAGGCCTGTCTGAGTCCTAGGAGCCAAATTAGAGTCTTATCCAAATTTGTGGCACGATAGATCACACTTCTTTGGATTTTATGTACATTGGCAACGAACGATACGTAAAATTTGTTCTATTTGATTGAAATGTATTTATTTACGAACCTAAACTAATTTTTATAAGAGACGTGAATTGGTATATTTTTAAGTAACATTTGCTTTGAAGCAACGTCTGGAGATTTGAAAAGAAATGTTTTACACACAGATAAATTTTCGGTTGTAAAAAATCTAAATATAAAACTGTTTGCTCTGGAATACCGCAAAAACCGAAATAAAAAAAAACGGCATGCAGCTTGTAATTATATACTATTTTCATACTTACTTACGTACGTCAAATTCCAATCGCGAGACATAACATAAATACTTCGACCATAATAATGTAGCTTCGTCGAACCACAACAGAGGGTTTAAATTGGCAATCAGAAGCTTTCAAACTCGAAGAATAATATACAATATTATCAAAACACTTTATTATTCTTGTGAATACAGCACAAGAGTCTCAACTGCCCGAAGCTAGTTGGACTACGGCATCCCCAGTTATGTGGTACCTGGCTCTCCAGATTTAGTCACCAAACACGGCTAAAGCCATTTCAAGCAATGTTTCGATTCTGAATTATTGTATTTCACCAGAGCGGCACTGAGAGAACCTATCACTCTAGAACGTACCGCAAACATACCATACATTAATACTTATTTTTATGTACTATTTTGAGTAATATAAATTAAA
>JAGWCC010001453.1:0-26247 GCA_022651775.1 Drusus annulatus | reverse complement strand
AAACTGTCTAACAATTGGGAAACATTTTCTGTTGAGTTTAAAACTTTGTTTTTCTTTGCGTAACTTAAATATGTTTGAGACATGCTTACGTTCTCAAGTGAATAAATATAACTTACTCACATGTTAATCTATTTATATAGTATATATACTCCATATCGCTTACATTTAATATACAATATGCATTTGATATCGATGTTTAGACTTCATAATCTGTATTTGTAAGCTCTAATCTGAAACCCTTGTACTTCACTTTGTTTTATTGCACAATAAAAAATATTTTGTATTTGATTATGATTTTAAAGAAATAAAAAATAGCGTTGTTTAAGACCACGGATATTATTTATTTTTTATGACTGACCGGTTTCGCGGAGTTTAAGCATCATCAGGGTACAAAAATAAACTAATCAAAAAATACAAAGTGTGCAGTTTTATATAGATACAGAGGGAGAAAAAAATATAAAATAAAATAACAAAACAATAGAATAAAATATAAATTTTAACAAAGGAGCCGAGAGAAAAAGACAGATAATATGAATTGAAAGAGACAAAAGACTAAGCAAAACCAGTCGGTCATAAAAAATAAAATTAACTAATACAAAGTTATTTTTTTCTTTAAATATGTCAAATAACAAAGTGATTGCTTTCTACGAAAATATAGATTATGATTTTATTCACTTGAGTAGTTCTGTATCTTTTAGTATCAAAAGTTCTATTGACATAGAGTTATAAAACATTAGATAACTTATTGCGTCTTTTAATTGTAATACTTAATATTGTGCATCTGAAGTTGGTTTTCTTTTTAACATTGTTTGGACTGTATTTTTATTACGAATATTAGAAAAAACGTATGCACTGTATCGTAGCAAGTATTATGAGTAAACGTGTACACGATGATATTTAATGAAAATTTTGGTAATTATTCAATGTAAACAACACCACTTAAGTGGAGCCATTGTGAACACTGTTTTAATAACCTTTATAACAACGTGATTAAATATAATAATCATTACCAAAATACGGTAATAATAGAATTTACTGAAAACAATATTTGGTGGGAAATGCTACAGAATCGTTAGTGACATTTGTTGTTGGTTCCAAAAGTGTTTTGTAGTGGAATTATCTTCAGTTTTTCTGAAAGATATACATATTGATAATGATTCGCAAAACTTTACACTAAACACGAGTTGTTCTGAAAGAGGTTAACCGAATCGAATGTGGTTAGAACTCAATTTATCTGAATGCCAGTAGAGCGTCCTATCGAACGGAACATCAACCACCTTAGTAGATTCCAGAATTATTTTTACGTCCAAATGAAATCGGTATATTGGTAGGTAGTACGAAAAAATAAATAACTCTTTTTTCTTAATTTATGTCTCAAATTTAACTATTAAAATATGGTATTAAAAATAAAATATTCCAACGCTTCAATAATTAATAAGTAACAGTAGACAGTGACCGTGAGTTTGTCCAGGATTGAGTTCTCAGTTTTGATGAGCAAGCTTTCCAAAGTATCTAGGGATCGGTGTAGGTAGGCATTCGACAGCCTATTTTGTATGCCTTATCAGAATGGATAGATTGGTGCGTCTAGCCGCCAATGAAATCCTGAGTGCTCTTCTCTGGCACCATGGATGAAAAAGAGGACCTTATATTTTATCAAATAATGTATCTAATGTACAAATGTCAGCAAAAAAATATACAAAAAATAATTATAGTTTTTAGTTTTTAAGTAAAATTCTAGTATTGAGGTTTCGTTTAATGAATTAAGTTTATGTTTATTTTGACGCACTAACAATTGTAAGTGTGCTGTTTTCAGCGCACCTTAAAAATGTAATTACTCAAATTCACCACAAATGAGAAATGGAAATAGGAAACGGATACAGTCATTAGGGTTTTTGTTGGAGGAAACGCCTGCACCCACTCTGCCTCTGTCGGCTAAAACCAAGAGCTAAGATACAATGGAGAAGATGGGATAGATATTTTAGGAATCATAACTGTGTACAAAGTACAAAGTTGAGCCAAAAAAGGGAAGCCAACTATATATCATTGGGTCTATAATTTCATGAAACTTACTCCTTCCTCACTCTCATATATTTTTTTAATTAATATTAACCATTGAAACAATCTCAATAATTTACCGGTCGGTAGTTGAGTGGACAAACACGTTAGATTTCCACCCGGGCGTGTCCTCCATCATTGCACAAGCAACATTTTCCGCTTATTATGATGGCAGTAGGAGTTTTTCAAATATTGTCAGGTTATTCGTAACCCGCGAATATTTATCTTTATTTTCAAATATTTAAAAAAAAATGTATCTTCAACGTAAATATGAAACAGAAAAAGCTAGAAAATAAAAAGAAAACGGTCGCGACCGAGAACTTATGAGACAATTATTCATTTATTTTCTGTTTAAAATTTACGTTGAAGATTATTTCAATAATTAATATAAAAATAAAAACCATAAAAGTTTTGAAGTTAATTCTTATTTAAGATTAATTCTTTTATTTTTACCGTATTTTTTTAGTTTGCGTATTTTTATCTCCTTAAAAACAACTACAATATATAACGAGCCTAAGAACTATTTTCTACATTAATAAGTTTCAATTGTGTCCTGTAGGATCCAAAGACTGCGATGGGTTGAACATTTCAAAAGACAGAACTCCGAAACTCGTGATCAAATGGCAGAACCAGAGGCAGATAGCGAAAGTGGTGGGCTAACTGATTGAGAGAGGATTAGGGCGAATGGCGAGGGACCGTTGCTAGTAGACTTAACCCAACCCAACGGGATGTAATGCGGTAAGGATGATGTTGATGAATATTTTTAAATGGCAACACCATCAACTTCATAGATAAGATGTTTTATGAGGCTGTGTCAGTTTTGCGATTTTTCAACCACAAATTATTGCCGATGACGAAATTTGAATAAAAATTAATCCACAAGGAAATACACCATATGTTTTTTTTTTAATTAGAATTATCTTTAAAGCATTAATGCACATTTTTTTTATATTTAAATAATATCAATAATCAACCACACATATATGAAATAAATAAAAAATAAAACAGAAAATAAAAATACAATGGTCACAACCTAGTGATCCGAGTTCGAGTCTCGGTTGTGACCATTGTCTTTTATATTTTCTGTATTTTCCTGTGTCGTATTTATGTTGTTGATTATTGATATTATCTAAATATTTTATAATAATTTCATCTGCCTTTCATTGACTACATTATCCACATCGGAAATTTACAGGAATGCTGAGATCTGCTACCTTGAATTCTTGTAAGGGTGTATACGAGTGAGCTTTTCGTAAACAACCATGCAATTCAAAACCATGTTTGTTTTGTTTCCAGTAATTTAATTAAAAAAATATCTTTGACTTTCCCTTCAGTCATTTTATGTTTACAATTGCAGGATTTCCCTTCTTTTGTTGGGGTCTTATACATTTTTCCTTTTACATTTCGTCAAATGAAAATGAAATAATGACGAGAAAGGTTGTTTACGATAAAACGCCTCAGGTGAGTTTCTGTACATACACCAACATGTGACCTGGCCTGACATGTATATATTTTTAAAACAGACAGAATATTACTTATATTATGTGTGGTCCTTCTGTAAAATATAATGTAGTATTTTAATAAAAGGAATTTACTCTGTGTGGCAAGGGATTTGATGTGTTAGTTTTTGGTATGTTTTTTGACCGCAACCTGTGGAAATTATAAAAGTTTTGTTTATTTACTTTTCAAACAAATAGTTTAAGGGGAAATTAAAAATTTGATTTTGAATTAACTTAAAAGCATTTATCCTTATTTATAATTAAATATTTAATATATCATCAAAAGATAACAGCCCAAAATTGGAAGAAATTGAACTATTAAATAATTTTCAATAAAAGTATGAGATCGTTTTAAAATGCCAGTTTCTAATAAGGTATTGGTGGCTCAATTAGCAGAGTGTAACTACCGCCGGATAGAATAGAGATTCCGAGTTTCAGTCTTGGTCATGACCATTGTTCTTTTTAGTTTCTGTTTCAAATATGTTTTTTAGGTTATTGATATTATTTAAATATTTGAAATAATTAATTTTGTGACAAAAATGAAGACTGTTAATCCACCGTCACATCCATTACAGAAAAGCAATCACAATCTTTTGTGACTAGATTGAAGACACGCTTTTGTAACGTTCTATGATTTTTTTAAGTAGTCTTGTTTTATGATGTATTAAGTTCCCAGGGAAAAAAATCAGTTACCTTTTTTGGTTTTTAATGAACTTATTTCTCTGTTAGGGTTATGTATCTTTCCAATTTTCAATATAATTTACAAGTTCTTTGTCGAAAAAAAATTTCGGTGCTTTTAATAACTGTGATAATTTGAAATATAGTTTTACTATTATTTTGCCTAAAATCGGGCTATTGAATTAAAGAAGCAACTAGCATTTGGATATTTTATTGTTTTGATTATTAACAAAGAGTTAGTGGTGCTGCATAACATTTAAGACCTGAGAAAGTGGGGAGGAAAATATATTTATCAAGAAGAAGGTTAGATAGTGAGATATTGTCTCAAAAAACATAGCTAAAGCCATTTAGATCAACTATTTACTGTTAATTGTGGTCTCTTACTAGAGCGATGTTGAGAGTACCTACTATTCTGGTATATTTTTTCATTGTTATCCTTTATTCTTCTCGTATTTATAATTTAAACCTAAATAATTTAATTTTACTTTTTAATTAAGAGTATCACATTACCGTTCTATATTCATTAGCAGGTATAATTAAATGTTAGCACCGTTTAGTATGGTATACCTAATTTCATTGAGAGTTATGGTAGAACATTTTTCGTTAAATTAAAATTCAAATAAAAACTCATTATGTACGTTGTGTTTAGACGAAACAGGCAATAATAATTAATGACATCACTAAATGCAAGTGTGTAGTCTGAAAAATGAAAGAGTTTATGAGTTTTTATATAAAAAGAAAAAAGTGGAAGTACTTACCTTCCTAACTTTTTATACTGTTTATTATATATACAGCACTCAAAAATGGCACTAAACGTCACTTTGTAGGATTCTAATACAAGCAACACTACAAATGATTTCTCTATAAATTCTAAATGGGTAATTAGGAAAATGTCTAAAGTTTCCAGTGAATTAAATTCTACAACTTTAATCTTTTACATTCTGAAATAAAATTATTACTAAAATGTCTGAATTCGTATGTAATTTAAAAGATTACATTTTTTAAATGTTATTTACTACACACCTTTGACATTTTCCCAACTACCCGTATTAGAATTCACAAAAAATATATTTGTAGTATTGCTTGTATTAGAACAAACTCCTACTAAACGTGTAATTTTGAGTGCCAACTCTTGTGACGAACGCGCATATTAGACCAAAACATCTCACCAAATCAAAGTAAAGTAAATAAATTTATTTAGATTTCAAAAAACTTCATTAACTTTAGTTGTGTATTTTATCCTTAAATTCAAAACAAAATAATTTTCTATGAAATAGGCACATGATTCAGATTTGTCGTTTGTATATTTACTTTGAAACGGACAATATTTGAAAACCATAATGTCACGGAAGAAAGAGTGAACAAGATGGTGTAATAAATGTATATTTGTACATCATTTTCAATTGCCATTTTAAATTGAATCTGCATAAATCAACAAAGTAATATCATATTTCAGTGCTTGAGGTGACGCTTCACAAAAACGGCGCTTCACAAATTGGCCAATAATTATTATTAAAGGCGTCTCGCAGATAAACCAGTAGAAGTGTTTTGTGGGCGTGTCCGTGTCCGTGTCCGTGTATCCGTATTTGGTTCAATTTTGCTTATCCCTACGTGATTGGTTTACTTATTTAGAAATGCTTTTTAAGTACCAACTCTGTTTAGATAGCCGTCCTGCAAAATTTTGTAGATTTCGATAAAGGTACACTTTTTCTCTCTCATAAAACATTAATGTATTTTTTTTGTTATCTGTATATTTTGAGCCTTTACCTTTTGTTTATTTTTTCTTTTGTTTGTATTCATATACATATATGGATACAAATTTTTGAAAAAATCGATCAAAGAATAAAATCCATGATTTGTTTTTCCACAACTCCAGGACGCTCGTCGTCATTAACACCTTCTCGTCCTTCTGTAAAGCGCTTGTACCACTTATAAATACTTTTTTGAGACAAAGTAGACTCGAGGAATATCACAGTCAACATTTAAAATGCGTTGGAGCACTTTATTCCATTTTTAACGCTAAATTTAATACATATTCTTTGACCCATTTTTTTTAAAAGTAAAAAATCGAAGAACACACAAAAACGTGACTAACCTTTCCAGTTGTCAAAAACAAACCTCTAATCCAAAATGGCTGATAATTCTAACATATGGTTAACATATGTGTACTAACATAACAAAAAAAAAATGGATAGTCGAATGTACACCGCTCGCGAAATTCAAAATTCACCTTTCCTTTTGAACAGGCCATGTACATACACAGGGAGAACACAATATAAAATAAAATAAGATTATAGTGAGAAAATAGTAAAATGACATTATGTAATTAAAATATTAAATTACTTAATAAATTAATTATGAAATTAAATTAATTATAAATGAAATTCATTATTAAATTAAATTAATTATTAAATTTAAATGATTTAAAAAATTTTAAATGAATTATTATATTTAATTATTTATCAAATTAAAGTATTATTACATTTATTTTTTATTTATTTAAAAAAAATAATAAAAATATATATATTTTACTTTTCCGTCCTTGTTTTTAAGATTACACTTCATTTTAAGCAGTTTGATAAATATGGAGGGTTGTCTTTCAAAATTAATATATTTGGCATTACTAACCGCTTTATGTTTGTACTAAAGATTTTATCTGATGGAAATTAATAAACTTTCATGGTAAGAAACAATTTAAGCCGATTTTAAGAGAATACTTAATTAAAAAATACTTTCAAATACACAAACTATAATTTATTATAATAATATAACATGTAAGAACTGCTATAATACTATAAAACAGCATAGCATTATCCAGTGGTAAAGTATTCAATAAAACCACACAAAAAAGGAGTTAAGGAGGAAGAGGTGAATCCAGAGCTTTAACAAGACTAACTAAGATTCACAGTTTTAAAACAGCAGTCTCTGATTTTCTTATAAAACAAGTTTTGACTTAATGATGAAAAATGCCGATAAGGTGAACTACCTGCTTTTCCGTGTGAGTAAAACGTTAAGATGATGTACAATTTTTTCGAATAGTTAATTGAAAAGATATTTTACGTGTACGAAGAGGTACGCAAAAGTAACTGGAATATTATATAAAAACAGGTATTTCTTTTTACGTATCTTAGGTCACCATTAAAATAATCTTCATTTGACGCAATACACTTTTTGAGATTTTTTCCAGGGGAACTCTGCAACATGTTAGTTAATAACTACACAAAATTATCTACATGAAACCGTAAAAAAACATTCAAATATAGATTTTATGACACCGCAGTCCCACTATTTATCGTCTATCGTATGTACTCCAACCGATCCTCAACCTAAAATACGAGGTCGCGGGCTCAAATCCCGGCGTGTGAAAATTAGATTTATTTTAATAAATGAAAAACTAACTTTTTATGAGACCACGCATATTATTTTATTTTTTATAACCGAACGGTTTCGCTTAGCCTAAGCATCATCAACAAAATTACAAAATTATATTAAACAAAAAATACAAAGTATGCGGTTTTATATACATACAAAGAAAGAACAAAATATAAAATTAAAAAAATAAAAACAGAACAATGAGAAAACAATAGAATAACAATTAAATTATAACAAAGAGTTAAATTAACAATTAATTTTAATTGATTAATTTCACCACGTTTTGGAGTGGCAGATACTTTCAGTATTTCCGTGGTAAAACGCAACCGGAGAATCGAAACGTTGTTTGAAATGGCTTTAGCTGTGTTTGGTGACCAGATCTCAATTCCCAGGAATTTCCCAACTATCTTTTTCTCCATCTCCTTCCTTTTCCAAATCCATTTAGCCTCAAAACATAACCCAATTTAAGTTGCCATAGTCCTACTGGCTCCGGGCTGTCTGTAGCAATTGGGACTCTTATGCGGTATTGAAAATAAACAAGAAAATTTAAACGTTCTTATTCAAGTACAGGTAAAATTTGATCTTCCCGAATTCACCTGTTTAATTAATCACCACTCCGGCTAATAATAATTGTGTGGGATTCCACTCGCTTCCGAATTTCCAGCCTAGTCATTAAAAATGTAACTTTTCGTATGCAAACTTCGGCGTGTGTCTATTCAGGCGCCCTAACTCCCAAATTCCATTAGCGGTTTGATGCAGCGCTATGATGGTAGGCAACAGCGGCATACCGTGACTTTAATTATATTACCGATGGAAAGTAAATGGTATTTATATAATTGCATATATTATTACGGCAAAGTGTTTCCCTTTTCAAATTTACACATAAAATGAAGGAATTTTTACACATCTTTTTAATGCAAACCAAAAGCATTGTTCTAAAAATCAACTGAACTCGTATTAACGATAAGCATCCAAAAATACACATTTTTTGGCTTTCTAGTACAAGCAAAACTGCTAATTATTTATTTGTAAATTCTATACGGGTAGTTAAAAAAAGTCTCTAAGGTTTCCAGTTAAAACAATTCTTAAACACCAATTTTAAATTCTTTATGAAATGCATACTGGAACTTTAGGTAAAACGTTCAAAAATGCCTTTGTTGGTTTCAAAACTGCACCTTTTACGGATATTTTAGCATGTTTTTCATAGAATTTAAAGGATTACAGTTAAAAATTGTATTCACTGGAAACCTCAGACATTTTTCTACTAGCCATACAAAATATGCAGATAAATCATTTGTAGTATTGCTTGTATTAGAATGCTGCAAAGTAACGTTTAGCGTCATTATTGTGTGCCGACCCTTAAACGTAACAAATTCAAAGGCCGATACTTAAAAACGTTGGCGTGTTTAAACGTGACATTTCATTCCGAATTAGTTATGTCATCAACCTCTCTCCTTTCAATAATGATCAATATTACACAATAACAGAAAATAAAAGCTCCATAAACTATAATTACAAGCTTACTTGCACCTTTCATCTGCCCATTGATGTAATCCCAGTAATGTCAAGCGAATAATGGTTTTGTCGTTCGGTTGATCTTATTGTTGCCTGGTTGGGAATGTGATGTGATTTCGTAATGAAACTATCGAGCACACCCAAATCGATATTGTTTCCTTGTCCTAAGAGAACTTCCATCTTGTTTCGAGGTGGGCTTCTCAACTTATGGTGAAGCAAAAAAATTGCTTGTGATGTATTTCGAACGGTGAGATAGAGCGTCATGAAATTTTGTCTGGATATTGGTTGTCAACTGTTTTTAGCTGTAATATCATTTCCATCACAAGTTACATGGTTTAATATTATTATTTTTTTATTTTTTTTATTGTTCTTCGAAAAATCATCATCCCGTTAAACTACAATAACATATTTTGTCAACAGGATATTGAATACAAGGTAAATATAGACGGTCTTATCAATTATCAATATAAAAAACATATTATTAAAATTCACACATCTTAAGAAATTGATATACTATTACACCATACCATGATGTACTGTGCAGCATAATATAGTACAACAATACATCAATTTCTGAAGTACACATAATAGAAACGCCTAATATAAATTATTTCTACGCAGGAGCCATTTTTTCAGCATATATCTGACTCTTGTAAGCAATTTTTTTTTTTATATTGCTCGGTAACATGTCAAATAATTTAGGCACGTCTCCAAGGTTTGCTGCCCGTATTTATTATAATATTTTGGTACAATCAAGCCGTCGTTTTTAGTGAACCGAGTATTGCGCTCATGTTCCACTTTCTTCTTAAATTCAGAGTCCGATATACTCGTATGCTGAAGCAATATCTTATACCATAATAAGGCCTGTACCGGTAAGGTAGTTACATTCTGATACAATAATGAAATGTTTCGTCTCTGCGAGAATATGTGTTTTTTAACTATTAATTTAACTAAAGAATTTTGAACCGAATGTAAATAATTTTAATTTGTTTTGCTAGAATTTCCCCAAGTATTCAGTTCAGTATTCAGTTATTTATTATTTTAAAAACATTACAAAATCTTTATCAAGGCATTTTTAAATAAAGCGAGTAAGTATATTAATTCACAATAGTCATAAATATAAATCAATTATTTCTAATAAATATAAATTGCAATGAATGCAAAGTATAAACAGTAAAAAATAAAACAATTAAAGATAATATTTCATAAAAATGAAATTATTATACTGCCGATGGCGAAGATAACCATCAGGAACATAGAAATGAATGCTCTTCGTGGTTAATTTATACCGTAAAGTTGATTCTGCGAGCGACAAGTAAATAATTCTTAATGTACTCAGGAACAAAACATTTCAATTTGTATAATCTACCTACTATTGCCCGTAGCCTGTTACAAATTTTATTTATTTGTATGTCCCATTTAAAGTTGTAATCAACAGTCACTCCCAAATAAACATATTCATTTACCTGCTTAACCCATGTGGATGACTGCAAAATATTTTGATGAATACAAGTAAAGTCATGTGATATTATTTTAAGCGCAACCGTACCTGTAGCATGTGGAGATCTGATGTGCATCAATTTGTTTTTTTTTTTTAATATTTATAATTAGGCCTGCGTCATGAGACCATTTTAGCAGAGCCGTAAAGTCTAGTTGCATACGTTCGACAGCAATGGATAATTGTTCATCCGATATGACAAGTACCGTATCTTCAGCATTTACAAAATGTTTAACATGTTTAAACAGCTTTTTCATTATTGAAACAAATATAATGTAAAGCTTCGGTCCCAAAATTGATCCCTGGGGGACACCAGCACACATATCTTTTTTCTTACTCATTTTGTCTAATATTTTTACACATATATTTCTATTTGATAGATAATTTTTAAATAAATTTAATAGGTTTCCCCTGAATTTAACAACTCTTTTAAGATTGTATGTACTGTTGCATATATACAATAAATTTATTATGTCCAACATCATTGACTCTACCAAAACCTTATTCAGGCTTTGACTTGGATTTTCTATCAAATGTTTATTTTTGTCATTGCTTCATTCAAATATTATGTATGTGCTGTTCTTTCTCTGTTGCCTTTTCCCATTTCGTTTTTCATATTTTTTGATATTGTAAAATGGCTCGTTCATATAAAAATAAATTAATACGAGTACACTTCAGACAGCAAGTCACTGAAAAACAATATGTTGTCTTCCTTACGCTTACGTATAAAGGGACAACAAGCTCATACATTCTCATTTTCCACATGAGAACGGGTCGCTTTTACGATTCGTTCTTGTATTCAATAGCTAGACAATGAAATAATTTCTCGGACTCTGTATTTCTTTCCTCCTTTTAACCAACATGGTTCTCTTTAAGACTAATTAAAGGTCATTCCTTTATTTCATCAAAAAGACAATCAACACAGCATCCCCAAAGATGTGTGTGAAGGTAACATTAGAAAAAAATATATTACATTCGTATTTTGAATTTTCGAAAGGTTTTTACGGTGTGTTATTTTATTCATTAGTTCGAAAAAATACTGAAACAATCAAATCAAATCTGATGTAAAAAAACAAGTTTAAAATACGCTGTACACAAAGCACATACATCTGCGTGAGTACTGCGTTTGACTCAACAATCGCTGCCGTACCTAGAACTGTAAAATAAAAATTGGACTAATACTGTTGTATATTGTAAAACTTGATATAATGTTTAACCGTGTTTTTTTATGAGTAGAACTTACATTTCAAATGTGAACGATCATTTTTATGCGAAAGTCGGTCGGCTGATAGTTTGGTTAGAGTATATTAGGATAGTTTATTTTGTGGAAATTATAAAAAAATATATTTAAATTGAAGGAGACCGTACACCGTGGCTTCAAAACCAACGTGAGCTGCAGTAAGAAAAATAGTAAAAAAAAAAACAAAGCAAAGTAACAAACAAAGTATGCAATATTTAAAGGAAGATGGCGTACACCATGGCTTTAATACTAACGTGAGCTGCAGTAAGAAAAATAGGGAATAAAAACAAAGCGAAATAACAAACAATCTATGCAAAGTAACAAACAATTTATATTAATATAAATTTTAGAGTGATTCAATTTAATTCAATTCAATTCAATTTCAATTCAATTTCTTTATTCATTTTAATAACATTACAAAATAAAATTTTAAGGCGTTATTAAAGATTTGTACAAAAAAATATATATATGGAGTAAACAAAAAAACAGAGTACACTGCATATAATATACAATATAAAACAAGATTTAATAATTTAACAGAATAGATATATGGTAAATACAAGTTAAGCAAGCAGCAATAAAACTTGCTGTTTAAATACAGTTTTGCTGATGCAAAAAATATCGATATCCGAAGCGATTCGATTCAACAGCAAGAATGCCCTTCCCACCGGCATGACCATTGGCAAGTTAGTCCTGCAGGCCGGGAGATAAAACAATCTATGCTGTCTATGACGGCGATAACCATCGGGAACATAAAAGTTAATGCTCTCCATGATAGCTAAGTTTTCGAAACATCCACGTATCAATTTGAAGAAATGGGTGACGATGTACACATCCCTTCTGACCCGTAGATGGTTTGTTCCCAGCATACCCAAGAGAAACTTAGTCGGATAGAGCCACGGGTAGTAACCGTACTCCCTCAAGTAGAGAAATCTCAGAAATTTCTTCTGAACCCTCTCCAACATGAGGGAGTACTTCTCCTCGTGCGGACTCCAAATCACTGATCCACTCTCCAGCCTGCTTCTTACCAAGGAATTAAATAATATTGTGAGAACCCGGTTGTCTCTAAAGTTTTTCGCAGTACGTATAACGAAACCCAACATTTTCAATGAAGTGCCACAGATCATTTCGATATGAGCATGAAATGTTAGCCTACTATCAAACATGATCCCAAGATCCTTCATATTGGAAACACGTTTTAAACTTTGGTCGTTCATAGTATACCGGTAAAACCAAGTATGATACGCCCTTGTGAAAGACAAAATGAAACATGACTGGAGTCGATTGCAGTGTTCTAAAGTTTGTATTTCAATGAATATTTTTAGGTCATCCGCGAAAAGAAGAGACGAGTGATGATGTCGTACACCGTGGCTTTGAAACCAACGTGAACTGCACTAAGAAAACTAGCAAAAAAAAAATAAAGCAAAGTAACAAACACAGTTTGCAATATAAATATTAAAAAAACTGGCTAAACGGTTATTTTTTTTTATATTGACTTGGTTACTTATTGATTCTTGCCTCATAGTAAAAAATAGTTTTTCATCATGTCATTGTCATGGGGAATTTTTTTTTAATTATTTTTTTATTGTGTAAATAATATGTTTATTACGAGAATATAGATATTATTATTATTTTATTTTTTTTCACCATCTTTTTATCATAAATTTAATTTATTTAACTACTAATTGTATATTCAAACTGCTTTCATGTTTTCTTTATCTTTTTGTTTCTATTGATAATGTAGTTGTATTTTCTCTTAATACTAATTACCACATGTTTTAATGTAGGTTTGATTACTCTGTATTTTAAAATATATTTGTAGTACCTCATGTATTGTTAATTTTCCTTGTCCTAGAGTGAGTTTTTATAACTCACCTGGATTGCTGTGTACCAAGATATTAAAATAATTACTAAATTTAATTTGATACAAATATTGATGCAGTCAGTATGTAGTGCTAAAAACCTTACAAACTAACTGTAACACGTCGGAATTGACAACTACCGTATTTAGAGAGCGCGGGCGGGTCGCTCTCCCCACGGGCCAATCTGGGTTTATTTGTACGACTCGCTCGACAATACAAAGGGTTGTAGCGACGGAACGTTCTCGAGTGTGGGATTCGGTCACAAAGAGATTGATTTGTTTCAGGAGCTCATTCTTCAATACCCAGCCGTTAAATAAATCATTAAAATATTTGAACAATTGGAAACATCGACGTGTTTCCAATTGTTGGTGATTGGTCACACCAAGAATAAATTTTGTGATAGATGTAAATAACCAAGGATACGATTCATTTAGGCACAAAATTAAAAATAAATGTTTACTTACAAAAATGTGTGACGTGTGATGTTCATACGGAGCCCAAATGATATAGTTTGACTATAGGAGACTTAACATCAGTGAGTTGTGCAGTGATCTTAACGTTAGCGTGTTAAGTAATTAACAAGAAGTTCATGTATCTACGAAACACTTTACTATTTTGAATAATATGTTATAGATACAAAATACGAGCTTGTATTTAAAGTATCTACGATGGTTTTAACAATATTAACTTTGAAAATTGTTTCTCCGACGAGCGAGTTGCGGTCACAAAGTTAACAATGTCACCAGGGAGGAAAACTATAAATTAGTGTTTTGAATAGGAAAACATTGTAAGTCTGAAGAGTGAACCACCAGATGACTTTTGGTGAAAAACATGGCAAAATACCTCATCTTCTTCCCTTATCCTATTCGGATTGGAGACCCAGGTCTGGCCTCAACAAGGCGCCTCTAGGCCTCCTTGTCCCGAACTACCTTGGCGGCCTCCATCCAGAGTAGGCTCCACCTTGCCTTGCAGTCTCTGGAGTTGCTTCTCTCTACTTTGCCTGGGGCCGTCCTTGAACGTTTTCTTTCTAAAACTGCACTCGATATATTCAATGGAAGTCGGTTTTCTGGCATTCTTAGTTCATGACCATACTACCTCAATTGCAAATTTTCCATGAAGAGTAGCAAGGGTTTGGTGTTTAGACCTGCTCGTATCGTTGAGCTTCTTATTCGATCCCATTTTGTAACTACTGCCACTTCTCTGAAAAAGCATTCATCATCTAGATTTGGTATGTAAGGGTAGACGTGTAATTTATTTTTAAATGTAAGCATTCCTAAACATAAAAGGTCACTAGCAAATAATGATATCCAAAACAAACCAATTGAGCCTTTTTATGTTGTACCGCATGATTCAAGCCATATTAAGTGGGTAGTTCTGAATATTCAGATGCGTTTCTATCATCCCCTTCCTCATTTTTCCTCCCTCTCTTTACTTAATTTTGTCTCACAACGTATCTCAACGTTTGATCAGTTGGGACTCTTGTGTGGTAGTTGAGAAAGCCAGTAAAATTATGTTATTCTTGGTTTTTGAGGAAAACTTGTGAAGATGAAGGAAGTGGGTGAAGGAAAGAAGAAGGGAAAAGCAAGAATGAGAAAATATCTTGCTATTCAGATCGATCCAAGCAAAGTACCGATCTCGAATAAATTCGTTTCAGGGTATGATCAGCCATCAAGCAAAAGGATCATGCTGTTGTGCCAGACAGCTGATTAAGATTTGATCAAATGCTGAAATGAGTTGAAAATCGACGGTCGACGGGGCTGATTTAAATGTCAACATTAAAAAAAAATGGCGCTAATGGTCGATCAATTGTGAAAGCGGTCCCAACAACTAGGACTTACAGTAAGTAAATAAATTAATAATAAAAACAACGTTACGCTTAATTTCTCTAAATTGAATGTCAACAAATTACTTGACTACCTACGCCATTTCCCATGTTAAATGTCTTCAGTACAAGAAAGCGGCTAGCTGATTCGTGTAATGTAAATATTCATACCAACAATCCTGTGACAATTATTCGAAATTGCAGACATAATTTATGCCGCATGATTATTGTATTTTTTAGGGAGTTGGTGGAATTTCCTACCAATTTAAATAGATTTGTAAAACTGTAAAAATAATTTGATCAGTAGATATTGTTAAGTGTCGCTAAAAGTCCGCCTACTTTTAAACAGGCACAATATATAAAATGACGGGCTCGTGAGTCCCAAGGATTCACTTACCTTTATAAATGCCCTCCCGGTTAGCTTCAGCCGATAGAACGGGTTTTTTCGTGTATGAAATTCGTTTATTTTGATTTAGAGAAGACTTTCTTCTTCTTTGTTAAAAATGGAAGTTACAAAAGGGACCCAAACTTGTAAGGTTTAAGGAATTTTAACAATAATACACTCGTAAATGCTCTCTTGTATTATATTTGAGATCGAATCTATGGTGCTTCATAACAATATATTAGTATCTACATAGATATGCGACCATTAGCGCAAGAGTGGTCTAACCCCAAATGTGCACAATGGTGATAAACACCATTGTAAAAACTTCTTTTTTTTCTCAACTACAGTAAAATACACTTTTTTCGATAGATTTGGGTCTTCTTTTGTCGTCAACTTTGTTTACTTTTTTGTTTTTTTTAGTAGAGTAAGTTTTTTTTAATATCAAGTTTATTCGTGTTTTTTTAGGTTACACCACTATTGCAAAGCAGTGTTTATCGTGTCACCTTTTTTCAATGTGGAAATGAAGGTTGGTGATATTTTCTCTTATGTATATCGCAAATATGTGTCCTTATTTTTTCAAAACCTAGGGCTTAGACCAATTTTGGGCTTGTGGTCTCAAACATAAATATACCTATATTTTTAATTAATAACTTACCTAGTTTTTATAGCATCGATATTACTGTTTAGCAATTCAAATTTCTTCCAATATAAATAATGCATGTAGTATGATGACAAATACAACTACAGAATCTAAAATCGATAGTTCAGAATCACATATCTATTTATTTCGTTTCTCCTAAGAAATTTGAGTTATTTATATCCAGTGTATTGACTAATGTCTTGTTTAGTGTCAATACCGCGCAAGAATTCCAACTGCCCGGAAACAGTTGGACTGTGGCGGCAGCCATATCGTGAGGCTAAAAGAAGTGGGAAGGAGAAAAAAGTAGCAGAAGATCGTTAGAAAGTACTTGGTTCTTCAGATCTTATTACAAAAAAAAAGTAAAGCTATTTTAAGCAACCGTTCTATAATCTGGATGGTGTTATTTCACCAGTGCGATTCAGAGATTTTCTTCCACTTGAAAAGAACCATGTCGTTCTATATTCAATTGTCTCATTCGACTGCATACTAATTTACAGATTTTACGACAACCAAACGAAGTTTCATGTATAACCGTATTATGGTAGCCGTTGTATATAAAAGTAATCAAAACTGAACAAAAAGGCTTTCACACATTTCCCTTTGCCTCATCCGCCCCTCCACCAATTTGCTTCCGCCTCATAATACTCTTTACTCAGAGGTACCATAATCCCTCTAGATGTGGTCAGTGGTACATGCTTTTAGTGTTCACATAAAAAATAAATAAAAGCTTTATCAAGTTGGCTTACTAATCGCGGCGAAATACCTAGGCGAACGTGATAAAAATTCATTAGGGAGACTCTCTCGCCAAGTTACGTTCTCAAGGTAGACTTTTAGACGTGCTATTGGCATTTTTAGAGATTCTTTGGCAAATTCATATTTATCACACGAATATGAAGCTTAAAATAATATCACGACGAACGCACGTGAACAATTGACAGATTTCTGCTCGGTATGCAACGCCGAAGTAGACTTGAGCACGATCGAAGGAAAAACCAAGCAGTTCCACTAAACCAAATTTAATTAAAAAATAGTCTCGCTCGCTCGACTGGAAAAAGTAATATTGAGGAAGAACTTTGATCTATAAAATTGAAAAAATATAATTTCATGTACCGCATAGGTCAAAAGGTGTTAAATAAAAGAGAGGCTAAGAGTCTACAGTGAAGTTTTGATTCAAAGCCTGCTGTATTGCAACTAGGCAAGAAACTGGCAGAGGATAGATCAAAACATACTGACACTTAAGATATTACTAATTAAGAAATACGATATTATTGCCTTCTTGTATCTTTATTCCATGCAGTTAAACACATCAACCACCAAAGACACCAGTTAATACATCTTACCCTTCCTTCGCTTTTTGAAAAACTCTTACGGAAAAGATTTCAATGACCAGAATTGCCTTTCACATTTCGTATATATAAAAATCATAAGTACATATATAAATCCATTCGTGACAAATTGTAGAGCTTAAAGGAGTTTTAATTTATAATTAAATAAAAACACACCTTGTTTAAATCCATTTTATTTTTGTATAAGTCAACTAGTTTCGATTCTGCTGAATCTTCATCGGGACTTATATATTTTTAAGTCCCGATGAAGATTCAGCAGAATCGAAACTAGTTGACTTATACAAAAATAAAGTGGATTTAAACAACGTGTGTTTTTTATTTAATTAATCATGTCAATCCACAAAGTGTTTGCTTATACTGATAATTTTAATTTATAGATAAACACAAAAAAAAAGAAAATATAGAAAAGTTTATACAAAATAAAATTTTAAATAAGTAGGTACCCATGAAATAAAAATGTGAGATAAGGTTGTATGAATATAAATACCAAACACATTGTTCAAACCCAGTAAAGATGACATTTACAACAATCGGAATACGAACAAGGTCCTATCATAATTTAATGTTGTGTTCCTAGTGCATATGTCGCTCTTTGTAATACTAATTGTTTGTGCTAAATTATGTCGTTTCTTGCTGTGACACTTTCGGGCTGCAGAGTATACTCTACCAAGTCCAACTCGGACAAAAACAAATAAATAAATAAGCAACAAGATCCAGACTGCATTAACTTTCCACATTGTATAGGGGGGAGGGTTCAATAGTTTCTCTATAAATATCTGAAGCCCCAACTTGTCATTAACTTCCCGACGTCGGCAGGACCCAGCCGCGCATCCAGTTGGTAAATTATTGCTGCACAACCTTTTTAAAAAGAAGGCCAATATTTTAAAACTATCCTGGACCGCATGTCACTTATCAATTTTTTCGTTTGTTTTGTTTTTTGCCCAGCAGAGCTTTTACATAAATTATAAGTAAATACCATAATAAGCTATCTAAAAGGAATATAATCAGCTACATTTTGTAAATAATGGTAAAGTATATTCTATGAATTCCAGAAATATTGTACTGATATTTGGACGTAGTTATGCAGAAAGAATACAACCCTAAAAATATGAAACTAAAAAAAAGGAGAAATATGACGATGCAAAAACATTAATATTCCTAATCGGCATTTGTAAATATCAGTGGTATTTCTTTAGGAGAACTATTATAAATAGGTAATTTATAATCTATCAATGTGTTATTAAAAAAAAATAATCACCAAAAATCTATTGTATTTGGAGCTTTAATGTTTTCAACAGATAGAAATTTCGTATTAATCTATAGAAAAAAATGTAAAACACGATTTTAGCAAATTGTGGGTTAGAAGCTTTCTGCATAGCTACGTTTATTTAACCGTTAGGGTAGCCAGAAGGGGTGTATTGAACTAATCAAGTGTCACAATCGCATCACCAATGAAACCCCCGCAAGAATATATTGTAAACAAAAATCTACTTTAAGTGAGGCGTTCCGAAAAAAATTGTTTAATCTTAAGATGTCATATTTTAAACCATTTTTAGTAATATATGTCAGATAATGATAATAAGCTAGCGTTTCCAAACATAACTCGGTCATTAAAACCTTATCGCCCACAAAAAAGCGCCGCAGGTGAAAAGTTTGCTTGGTCTAAGTAGAGTCCCATTAATGCTGTCAATTTTTTCAATTCAGAATGTCGGGTTCCAAAAAAGGCTGTGCGGATTTTTTTATGTATATTTTGTAAAACGAAAAGCTTAAAAATATAACAAACGTAAATTCCAGTTAAAAACGCCCCCGGGCGACCAATTTTATCTACACTTCAAGTCAACCCACAAAATAATAAATAAAATCTAAGATTTTGTAATTTTGGGCGACTGGTTCAAACCATTGAAAACAGACTAAAGTTTGTAGTGAAAACTTTTGAATTTTTTAGACAGAATGGAAACCGTTGGGTAATATAATACCTAGGTATTTGATGTACGGCTGTTAACTGCGAAATGTTATAAATATAAGAGTATAAGTAAGGTTAGTAGCTTAGTGGACAAACGCGTCGGATTCCCCCCCGGGCGCCTTAGGTTTCATACTTCTGCTAGCTAAGTCCTCCATCATTGCACACGCAACATTTTCCGCTGAGTATGATGGCAGTAGAAGTATTTTTTTTAAATATTTTCAGGTTATTCGTAACCCAGAAATGTTTGTCTTTCTTTAAAAAAATATAATAATAATAAGTAACACTCACATCTTGAATTCAAAATATCATGTTGAGCCGAGAAGGATCAAATGAAAAACTTTTCGGTTTGCAAAGTTTTCCCTTACTCCTTAAGCATATCTCCTTGTCAGACACTCTTTATGTTTTGTTTGATAGTGACGAATCGGATTATATTCGATTGTTACTTCAACACACTATTCTCATATTAAACCTTTTTTTCTTTAATATTCAAGAAATATTATAATACATATTTCTTTGGGTAAGAAATTATGTGACGCTTCCTCCTTCTTCAACCAATATTTTAAACAGCCTTACAGTGTCCATCAACAGGACAGATGATATTTGACGGACACTTTAAAGCTATCTAATACACTGGCTAAATGAGGAGACTAAAAAAAAAAACATCATGGTACTTACTTTTGGCCGTGAGAATCGTAGGTTGCAATAAAAAAAGCCCACGGATCGTGGGTTGTACACCGCTGCCGTAAACTAACCCGGCTAATACATCGCAGGCGGCACAATGACCTGCCTCAATGATTGGATCGGCTGCAGGCCGCTATGATGAATTATTCAGTGCGACAAAATAATCCCGCCAAGCTCACACTATCGAACGGTCTCCCGGCCGGAGAGCAATTGTCGGTGTATTGGAAAACCATAATAAATTATTGCCCGCTTCTGCCATGTCCGCGTAGTGTCAAAAAGAGAACCAAATACTAATACAAAATATGAGCAAGACACAAAAAGCTATCAACGAAAATAAATATTAAAGAAAATATTACATAACAATTTTGTTTTTACGTTAGTTTTTTTTTTTCCATGAATACCGCACAAGAGTCTCAACTGCTCCCAACCGTCTAGAGCCGGTGAGACTATGGCATCCCCAATAGGGGTATGCTGTGAGGCTGAAGGTAGTAGGGAGAGGAAGGAGATGAGGAAGGGGAAGGTTGAGAAGTACCTGACCATTCAGATCTGGTCACCAAACACGGCTAAAGCCATTTCAAGCAACGTTTCGATTCTGAATGGTGGTCTTTCACCAGGGCGATACTTAGAGTATCTACCACTCTGGAACGTGCCGAAAATAAACCATATATTATTTTATATTAATTAAATGTGTTATAACACATATTCATTAAATAAAATTTATTTGCGCACGCCGGGCTTGAACCCGCGACCTCTGGATTCGTAGTCGAGCGTCTTACCACTTGACTACGGAGGCTGTAATTCGACTACGGAGGCCGTCACTTGTAGATCATATATATAAAGTATCTAATAATATCATATTCTTTTTGACTTAATTATAATATTACAATTAATATACTACAAGCGCCCATGAGGTTATCTTCCCGTGAAAACGGCGCTATAAAAGTTATCCATTTATTATTGATATTACTAATGTATTTCAAATGGTTTTTACGTGATATTTTTAATTTATTAATTGGCGTAAATTTGATGGTTTCCGGCAGCGCATTATAACATTTCATCCCTTTACAAAGTAAGCAACTTTGTGTGTGGTGTTATTCTTTTTGGTAGTCCGATTTCTTTGCATGTCCTTGTATTATGTCTGTGAATATCCACATTTTAAATAATTTTGTGAGAAAAATATTTTAGTAATTAGTTGTTCTTCATTTTATGTATAAATATCAACGTGTTTAATGTAAGCATCTGTTTCACTAGTAGCCAATTTAGTTCCTCTGACATTTTAGTTACTTTTGAGTCTCTATGTATAATTCTAGTTGCTCTATTTCGGAGAATTTAAAACTTGAATTTTAAACTCCTAACAACTCATACTAATCATTTTTTAGTCAAACCACTGTACAGTCGCAGGCGATACTTTTACTTAAGTCAAAAAGAAAATAAAGTAATTAGCTACTTGTAAACTTGAATTTACAAAGTAACTAATATAAAATAAATAAAACAAAAAACAAGATAACTAACACGATTAAAAATAAATAATGGTAATTCTACAGTATAACCGAAAACAACTGCCCCTGGGGTGTTTTCCAAGAGTTGCAATTTGACTAATTCAAATTTCCTAGACACATAACGGCGTGTTTAAGTACACAATACATTAATAACGTGCCATCATTAAAAAAAAATAATATATACCGACCCTGTTTAGCTACTGAGCACATTGTGAAACCCGGGTATTAACTACTAGTTATTTGTAATAGCCTTTATATGTCTTAATAAAAAGGGAGTAAGTACTCGAAAATAAACAAAAAAATTTTCTAAATCCTCAATAAATTTGATAGCGGGTTTTTGCAGATTGAAAACCTTATTTTCTCATAAATACATACCGCTTTTGGCGAAAAGAGCCACCTTCCTAACCACGTGCCTCTACACCACATTAATCTTTTAATTAAATTATGTTTCTTTTGACTATCATGTTCCAATGAATCTTTTTGAGGTAAAAGGAATATTTTTTTAACTTCTGAATTTATTACGTATTAAGGAAGTGAGAAAAGGAAAGTGATGGAAAAGAGAAAGAAGATGAGAACTAGGAAGGTTGGAGGTATATTAATGAATGTCAGTAGTCATTACAAATCAAATAAATTAAGTAACCACTCCCCTTCAAACTGAATCTTCACGGTCCACTGTTCCTGGTTTCCTGGAATACCTGTTCCTCATGCGTTATAATTGACCTGCAAAATCGGTTTTCAATTTCAATTTTCAGCCGTAATAAATTTTATATTTTATTTTTAGCATGAAGCATTACTCTAGCTGCGCTTGACAGCATTTTATTTTCAGAAGCCATCTTGTTAAAAAATATATTCCGGTGCATATGAAAGGTTTTGTGCAGGTTTTAACATTTTCACATTTTTTATGCTTTGATGAAAATAAAAGGTTGGCTAAATGATTTTCTTTCTCTTTCGCTGATATTATTTAAAAAAATTCGACATCGTCACGAATCAATGATTAGCGCCATATTGTTTTTTGACATTTGAATGGTCCCCGTTAAACGCTAATCGTCGGTCCATTTCAGCTTTTGTACTAATTTAGATCAGCTGAAAAGTATAAGTGGTGATGTAATTATGTTTGACAGCTATTCACAGTGTGTTCAAAGGGTGAAACAGGCCTATAATCGACATATAACCAGGATCTTTCAAATGTCAAAAAATATAATACCGCTAATCGGGTTCTAAACTCGGCGTGCGCAAATAAATTGATTTAATTTTATGCGTGTCATTTCACACACAATCAACATTTTTTTAAATACATTCAGTATTGCCCTGATGAAAGATAACTATTCAGAACCAAAACGTTGCTTGAAATGGCTTTAACTGAGTTAAGTGAAAAGATCGGAATAGTCGAGTACCTTCTAACCTTCGTCTTTCCCATCTCCTTTTTTCTTTTACTTCTTTTAGCCACACAGCATCCTCAATTGGGGATGCTATAATCCCATCTAATTCTGGCAGTTTGGACTCTGGTGCGGTATTCACATAAAATGAACAAAAAAAACGAAAACGTTTTTTTTTGACAGTGAATACCACACAAGAGTCCCAACTGCTCTCAACCGTCTAGAGACTGAAATTAGTGGGGAGGGAAGGAAGGTTGGGCGTACCTGGCTATTCATATCTGATCACTAAACATGGCTTAAGGCATTTCGAACAATGTTTCGATTCTGAATGGTGGTCTTTACCAGGGCGACACTCAATGTATGTACCACTCTGGAAAGTCCCACAAATATACCATATATTAAATGTGTTGTGATATTTACTGATCAAATACAAGTTTTTTTGCGCACGCCGGGCTTGAATCCGCGACCTCTGGGGTCTCACCACTCGATCATGGAGGCCGTCAGATATTTTCAGTTTATTACAGTTTATTGCAAATGGTTGTTTGTCGAGATGTCGAGGTTATTTTACATTGGATGTACATACATGAGAGTAGGTGTTGGATTTTAAAGAGATGATGTGTTAGGTTCTCAACTTCTTTTTTTTCATCCAGTTCTTACCTTATCCAACCATTTCACTATATTCGATTTCCGTATTCAACAACACCGAGTTTTAAAACAAGTGACAATCAAGAAACTATGTGAAAAAACGTTTTCGTTCGTTGGTGTCACACTTGGTCGTTCGGTTTGTTGTTGTTCTTCAAATAATATTATATTAAGTGTGTGTTCATTAATAATACAATGTGTAAGAATAATCAAGAACATCGTCATCTCATCTTCATCGGTAAGTGAATTGGTTTCCTACTTCCTTCATTTCATAATCTCTCCACATCCATAATTAGACACTTCCATTACGTATTATAGTTATCGTTTTACAGTCCAGTATTCTCCAAATTCATCTGAAGCTGAAAACACATTCGGGGTTTTATCGCAGCTTCGAATCCAACAGTAGGTATATTATTCTACTGTTTAAACATTTTTTTGGTGTTAAAAAAAGGAACTTTTGCTTTAGAAATCCTTCGAACCATTCAAAATCTCTAACAAGACACCCTTATAAATTGTTCGACATAATAGTTTCCGATGACCTTTTTGAGCATTTCCTTAAGTCCGCACATATACATAAAGAGTAGTACATACGTACATAGTAATTCTACTCATGGCCACTTCGCCGTACCGTGAGCTAGATTCTGTTTATGTAAGCCCTGACATATCGCAGGTAGGCGTGCGGAGTCAACATATACACTAAGGTTCTTAGAAACAATTTTTTCCCTTACGTAAACTCATGAATTTAAATCCACTAGTCACGTAAAAGCATTTTTCACCCACATGAGGTAATGAAGTAAGGCGCATAGCGCCGTTCTATTGGTATAAGGAACGAGATTTAGAGCCAGTAACTTTAAATGATTCGTCATTTAATGATAAATAAGAATCTAAAAACTTTTAAAAAAGAGTCCACATAAAGCACAAGCATCCTTTGACAACACGGAGGCCCGCGTAGATCTTGGTTCAACGCCTTGGCAGCTTTCAATGAGCAGAGACGGAGCATTGTTTCCGATAGCGGGTCGCCTTCGAAACAATGTAATCAAAGCAGGTAGTAGGCTTTTGGGTTGGATTGAAATAAACACTGAACAGAAAGGCAATAGAAGTGCGCTTTATACCGATTCGAAAGATAACTCAATACCAATGATGAACAAAAAAACCTACCGCTGTGTCGTGAAGTTTGTCAACAAATAATTCGCTGGACGTGCAGTACTTTATAACAGAAATGAAAATTAATTAACGTTATTTTTTTAATCTTCGTAGAAAGCAATCACTTTGTGGTTTGACATATTTAATGAAATGAAACAATAACTTTGTATTAAGAAAGATTTTATTTTATTTTTTATGATCAACCGGTTTCGCTTAGTCTAGGCATCATCAGGGTATAAAATAAAATTATGCAAAAAATATAATACTAATTCTAAAAATATAATAAGCTTATTTTTTTTCCCTGATGATGCTTGGTCATATAAAAATTAAAAAAACATCTGTGGTCTTAATACAAATTTATTGTTTCATTTCATTAAATGTAATTTTTGTCTAATTTTTGTACAAAATTTATTTCGTATGAAAAAAAAAACAAGCATGGAGCCAGGGGATAGGGGGCTGATGTCGTCAAACAGTAGTCTATTTGCAATTGCGTCACGGTTGGGATAGGATATCGTCAGAGGCGTTTTGACGTGTATGTTTGCAACCACTGTTTCATAATCGGTTTATTAATTGTAAATACAAATAACCAATAGTCGAGTAAGTCGGGTAAGACGCTCGAGTACGAATCCAAAGGTCGCGGGTTAAAACCCGGCTTGCGCAAATAACTTTTGTTTAATTAATATGTGTCGTAACACATTTAACTAACTAACTAACCATCACGCCGTTTCCCCGCAGGGTTAGGCAGAGAGGATGGATTGCCATACAACTCTGTCTTGGCACACACTTCTTGCTTCATTTACATTCATACATCGGCTCATACATACTCTTCTGTTATTCTGACTCTTCACATGACCCGATTCAAGTATTTGATTTACTTGATCGTGCCATGTCTTTCTCAGGCGTCCTCTACTTCTTCTTCCATTCACTTTCGCATCATATATTCTTTAAAATAATATGTTTAATTTAATAATAATATGTTTAATTTAATGTTTAATAATATGTTTAATTTAATTTAATATGTTTAATTTATA
>JAGWCC010001452.1:0-25154 GCA_022651775.1 Drusus annulatus | reverse complement strand
GACGACTTACAGATAAAATATTTTTCCCCCCCAACGAATTTACATAGTTTACATACGAACCCACATCATCAATGTCTTTATAAACACTCTCCATACTCTTAATCGCTACGCGAGCATCTTCGCTATTGGGGTTTTCAACAACCACACGTTTGTATGCTTCTATCGATTTTTGAGGTTCGTTCACATTGAAGTATAATTGTCCCAATTGTGTGCTGGCTTTCTGTGCCAAGGTTGTATTGGGTTTGTCTTTCAATAATTTTTCCAATACGGCAATTGCTTCCCATTCTTTCGATTGCATAACCAATGCCCTACTTTTTTCGAACATCGCATTATCGTAATAGCGCGAATCGGGGTAGCGTGCCATCATATCGTTTAAGGCGGATATTTTGCCACTATAATTTTTTTGTAACCCCAAAACGAATGCTCTTTGGAATTCTGAATAATCGGCATTCGCTCCGTTTGTGCTCACAGCTTGGGCATAAATTTTCTCGGACGACGAAAAGTCGCGTGTGTACAAGTAGCAGTCGCCGATACGATTCAACGCATCTGCATATCTTTGCGAACGGGTATCTTTTTCGGCTGCAACATATTTTCTAAAATCTACCAATGCAGGAGCTATATTTTTCAATTGGAAATTAGCGTAGCCCATATTATACAAGGCAAGTGTATTATTCTTTTTGGCTACCGAACTCTGAGTATATGCTGTATAATCTTTCAGTGCAGCAGGGTAGTTGAGCTCGTGATAATACGAATCGCCCCTCCAAAAGTGGGCTTCGTTTTTGGCTTCGGCATTGTAGTCACCCATTGCCAACGTTTTGTCGAATTGCGATATAGCCATTTTGTAATTGCCATCGAGGAAGTGTTGCACCCCTAGCTCAAACAAGATCACTTGTTTGGCATCGAGTATTTGTCTGCCCGGCGATTTTATCTCATTGATGGCTTCCAATGCCATGTTGTAGTTCTTGGTAGAAAGCAATGTGGTAGCCAATGCGCTATTCACATCATCGGCATATTTCGATTTGGGGTATCGGCTCAGGAATCGCTGAAATGTAATAACCGATGCGCCAAACACGCCACCTTCTTTATTGGTTAGCACTACGAAGTTATATAAAGCCTCTTCGCTGATCACCGGATCGAACGATACGCGTGATGCAGCATCGAAAGCCATCAACGCATTTGCTGTATTGCCTGCATTGAGGTGGCTTTGTCCTAAAAGCATGTTGCCGGCTTTCCCTAATAGATCGGCAGATGAAGCTACTTTTTCGAGAGCCTTGATTGCGCTGGTATAGTTCTCTTCCTGTGCGGTAATATGCTTCTCCTATCTGATACAAATCTTCGCGGAAAGGAGATTCGGTTTGAGACAGATATTGCTCATAGTTTTGCAATGCTTTGCGGGTCTCGCCCATGTTGTAATAGCAGCTTCCGAGCATTCTGTTCACTTCGGCTTTGTTGTCACTCGATGGATACGAACGAAGAAACTCTTCTCCGCTTGCAACAACTTCTTTCTGATTGCCTTCGAAAAAAGACCCTTGTATGATATAGAAAGTAGCATTCTCTTTATACTCTGACTTACTTTTCAGTTTTTGAAATATTGGGAGTGCACTTGCATATTCTTTATCTTGAAAACTGATATATGCCAAATAGTACGATGCCGGATCGGCATACTTGGAGCTATTACGTGACAGCAATCCGAACAGACGCTTTGCCTCCACTTTACTTCCTGCTTGCAGATTGGCATAGGCAGCACGGTAGCTGTAATCCTCTTGCTCGTCGACCGAAAGGTAGTCCATATCCGATTGCCCTAGCCAGTACATCGCTTTCTTCCAGTCTTTTTGGGCAAAGTGAGTGGATCCGATAAAGAAACACAACTGATTGCGATGGTATGTTTCGGGATATGTTTCGAGGTATTCTTTGAGCACAATTGCTACATTTTCTTTTCCCTGATAGTAGTAAGATGATGCAATCATGTAATCAGCCTCTTGTTTGAGGCTTGCATCTTTCGATAATTGCTTAAATTCGTCTAATGTGTTGAGGCATCCCACATAATTCTTATCCAAAAACATTTCTTTACCTTGGGTAAATAATCTATTGGGTAATTCCATTTGCGTTCCTCGTTGAGCATAGGTCAACTGCAAACCGGCAGCTAAGCCCAAAACTAATAGTAGTTTTCTCATATTGTCGATATTTTAATTCTTTTAATAACCTCTTTGATCGATTGCAATCCAAATGTGTCAGGATCTAAGTTCGATATTTTAATAAATTCTAGTTTAGATACATCATCTTCTGCTTTGATGAATGATGTGTCGTCTACCTTACACAAGTATGTCATATCCAATGTGTGTACCTCAAAGCCTGAATACACATATATATTGGGGATAGAAAACAGATATGTAAGTTCGTTGACTGTCAATCCTGTCTCCTCCTTCACTTCTCTTCTTACACAGTCTTCGCCTGTTTCGTGCATGTCCACAAATCCTCCGGGTAGGTCGAATGTGCCCTTTGCCGGTTCGTTGGCACGGGTAGCAACCAATAGTTCATTGTCGTTGTTGATGATAAGTGCAACGGTGGCAGCGCATGAGTTGAAATAGTATACAAAGCTACATCTTTCGCATTTTTTTGATTTTGTGTTATTCTCCACAAAATGATCGGAACCACATTTGGGGGAAAAACGAAATTGTGTTAGAGGATGTGTCTGTGTCATTGTTATCTTGATTTCTCTTTCAGGGAGTATTCGGCATCTATCGTCTCCAGCTCGTTGTACCAAGCCTCGCCAAAACGCCTGATCAGCGGTTCTTTGAGAAACTGATATACTTTCACCCCTTCGGCTTCACCTAGCACCACAGCGGCTTTACAGATACGCCAGCGATGATAGTTGACGGCCGTAAATTCGCGATAACGCTGCAAACGGATGGGATATAAATGGCACGATATAGGTTTGTAAAAATCAGTTTTGCCCTCCCGATGGGCTTTTTCGATAGCGCATTTGCAAACTCCATCTGCATCGTAGTAGGTAAATACACAGTCTTTGCCGTTGACGATAGATGTTACCATCTCGCCATCGGTATCTTTGTATGCTACGCCTTGATTGTTAATTACTTCACGTGAAAGGGGCGATAAGTCGTCCCAAATGATGGGGAGCATTTTTTCGATAATTTCTACTTCGTCTTTTTCGAGCGGAGCTCCGGCATCTCCTTCGATGCAACATTCACCTTTACAGTACGACAAATCGCAGAGAAATTTTTCCTCAACTATGTCAGTTGCTATTATAGTGTCATCTATTTGAAACATTTTTTGTCTATACAATTGCAAAAGTTTATAAAACAAAGATAGTTGTTTTTTTAACACGTCTAGCCTTGCCTGCTCTATATTGACCATAAAAAGTATTAAACTGAGAATTATTTATCAGTGGGTTGGCTATCGCATACTGTAGAAATAGTAAAAACTTCCAATTAGTTGCTTTTCATCAAGACCGCCGAAGTAATAATTTAAGATCGTTTGATTTTGAATAAAATTCTTGTACTTTTGCGCTAGTATTCTTGTAGAGTATATTTGGCGCAGTAGTTCAATGGATAGAATAGAAGTTTCCTAAACTTTAGATTTGGGTTCGATTCCCAGCTGTGCTACAAGAGGGTTGGCTTTGATAGTCAACTCTTTTTATTTCCAGGTGCTGTGCATTTTGCAATTTCACTGTTTTACTCTAACTTTATAGCCTATTTTTCTGTTCAAGAGACCTTTTGAGGAAAATATTGAAAAACATTCATTCAAATTTGAAATTTTCACACAATGAATAAACTAGATACGGTCTTGTTCGAAATTGACAATCTGAAAACCCAGTTATCAGAGTTACGTCCATTACCAGCTGAAGCATTAAAAAAAATACAGGATGCCTTGGATATTGAATACACGTATGAAAGTAACCGGATAGAGGGTAATACATTGACTCTGCAAGAAACTACCTTAGTCGTTAACGAAGGTGTAACGATATCGGGCAAGTCGATGCGTGAACACCTGGAGGCGATAAATCATGCTCAAGCTATAGACTTCATCAAAGATATAGCAAAGCACAATATAGAAATAGACGGAAGGCTGATCAGGGAAATACACGCTATAATCTTGCACAGTATAGACAAAGCGAATGCAGGTAAATATCGTAATGTTCAAGTTATGATATCGGGTAGCCAATATCTCCCTCCCCAGCCCTATTTGATCGAGCCACAGATGGAGACTTTCATTGCTGAATATAATCGTATGGTAGAAGCAAACGAACACCCGGTTATTATTGCTGCTTATCTTCATGATGAACTTGTGCGGATTCATCCATTTATAGATGGCAATGGTCGTACCTCACGCCTGCTTATGAATCTTTATTTATTGAGCAAAGGCTATGTAGTGGTAAGTTTGAAAGGCGATAATGAGAGTAAAAGACGCTATTATGAAGCTTTAGAGAAATCACACACAGAGCATGATCTTATCGACTTCTATACTTTGGTAGCCGAAAGAGAGAAGGCAGATCTACAACGATATTTATCAATCGTTGAGTGATAACAAAGCCTCTTAAAAACCGGCTCGCACCTTTTTTGATGCAACCTACGGTTCAAAACCAAAAGAAATTCTTTATATTTGTTGATCTGATTCATATTTTAACCCCACCCCCAATGAGAAAATATATTATTTCCATCTTACTCTTATCACTATTAGCCGTACACGTATCAGCACAAGTAAGGGTCGGACTCAAAGGCGGCTTTGATGTAATAGATCACGCCATACGAACTGATATATTTAGTGTCAAAAATCGTTTAGGCTTTCAGGTCGGCGGAACAGTAGAAGCCCTCATACCCGGAGCCGGATTTGGAGGCGAAGTCTCTATTTTGTACGGAAAAAAGGAATATAAAGTAGAAGACAAACTAAACGATACCAGCATTTCTGATTACGAATTCGTAACTATACCTGTCAATCTTAAACAGCGCGTACAATTATTGCCAGGCTTGGGCATCTTCCTTGTAGCAGGTGCGTATGGTGAAGTAAAGATTAATGGAGGCAACCTCGAAGATGTATTCAATGAATACAAATCGCGCAACTTCACCCTTGGGTTAAATGCAGGAGGTGGCGTTCAGCTATTTCAGCATTTAGATATAGGTCTCTATTTTCGAAGCGACTTGAATACAAAGTTTACGGACAAAAAGGTTGATTTGAATGTGTTGCAAAACAAGAAATTTCAAACTTGGAATGTAGGTCTATCTTATTATTTCTAAATAGAGATGCTTTTAGCCAACGTCATACTACCGCTCTCCCTTCAAGATCGATATACATATCTTATACCCCACGACTTGGAGCGATCCATACATGTTGGTAGTCGTGTAGTCGTACAATTTGGCAAGAAGAAATTCTATACCGCAATTGTTTTCGAAATCTATGAAGCAAATGAAGTAAACCCTTCTACAAAAGAAATAACAACTTCGCTCGAAGATTACCCGATCATAACGCCTCAACAAATCCGATTTTGGCAGTGGCTGTCTACCTACTACATGTGCACATTGGGCGATGTATATCGTGCAGCAGTACCTTCGGTCTTGAAATTAGAGAGCGAAACACACATTATGCGCATCGCTGATTTTGAAGCCGAAGAGCCATTCAATGCAAATGAGTTGGCCGTTTTCAATGCGCTTATTCCCGACAAAAAGTTCACCATTTCGGAGATAGACAAAAAGGTAAAAGTGCCCAGTATTATCAGCGTTATCAAATCGTTAGTGGATAAGAAAGCCATTTGCATCAACGAGGACATACAGGAGCTATATACGCCTAAAAATCTCGCTGCGATCCGATTTTCCAAAAACCTTTCCGAAGCCGAACTAGTGGATATATCAGAGAACCTATCTCGCGCAAAAAAGCAGCAATCGCTATTTCTTATATTCATTGATCTGGTATCGCAAAAAGATATTGTGCTAAAAAAAGAGCTATTGGACAAAGGAGAGTCTTCCTCTGTTGTGCTAAACGAACTTGTCAAGAAAGGATATCTCGAAGCCTACAACCTAGAAATAGATCGTATCCATTATGGGGAGACCAATATGGATGCAGCCAATACACTGAATGAACATCAAACTGTTGCATATAACCAAATCAAAGAAAGCTTTGAAGAGAAAGACACAACGCTGCTTTTTGGTGTCACATCGAGCGGAAAAACAGAGATATACATCCAGCTCATCCGAGATGCAATAGACAAAGGCAAACAAGTGCTGTATCTATTGCCCGAAATAGCTTTGACTACTCAGATAACAGAGCGATTAAAATCAATTTTCGGGAATAAGCTTGCCGTATATCACTCTCGATTCAACGAGAATGAGAGAGCTGAAGTATGGAATAAATTACTCCGAAACGATGACTGTCAAATAATACTGGGAGCCAGATCGGCTATATTCCTGCCCTTTACCAATCTCGATCTGATAATAGTAGACGAAGAACACGAAAGCTCTTACAAGCAGCAAGACCCCGCACCCCGCTACAATGCTGCCAATGGAGCAATTGTATTAGCCAATTACTACAATGCCAAAACGCTTTTAGGCACTGCAACGCCGGCTATAGAAACATATTACAATGCCATAAAAGGACGATATGGTTTGGTTCGTCTCAATCAGAGATATGAAGGCATAGAACTTCCTCTAATAGAGACTATAAACACCAAAGAGCTGAGGCGTAAAAAGCTGATGAAATCTATTCTGTCGCCGCCTCTGATATCTCATATTCAAGATGCTTTGGATAGGAAGGAGCAAATAATCTTGTTTCAAAACCGACGTGGATTTGCTTCACTGATCGAATGCAAAACCTGCTCGTGGGTTCCCTATTGCAAAAATTGCGATGTAAGTCTGACCTATCACAAAAGTCAAAATATATTAGCCTGCCATTATTGTGGTGCGACCTATCCTGTACCCAGCGAGTGCGAGGAATGTAAAACTCCTACACTCGAAATATTGGGATATGGTACAGAACGGATCGAAGAAGAAGTGAACGAAACCTTTCCCGAATACCTTGTAGCTCGGATGGATTTAGACACAACACGAGGCAAGAAATCGTATGAGAAAATAATTTCCAGCTTTGAACAAAACGAAACCAACATCTTGATAGGTACACAAATGGTATCGAAAGGGTTAGACTTCGACAATGTTACCACAGTAGGCATCTTAAATGCCGATAGCATGCTGAACTACCCGGATTTTAGAGCGCACGAAAAAGCCTTTCAGCTGATGACTCAAGTTAGCGGGCGAGCCGGGCGCAAAAACAAACAAGGATCGGTATATCTGCAAACTGCACACCCCGGTAATCCGATTATCAACTTTGTGAAGGCAAACGATTATGAATCATTCTTCCAATTGCAATTGCAGGAGCGCAAGCTGTTTAGATACCCTCCTTTTTATAGGCTTATAGCCATCATTGTACGTGGCAAGGATGAAAATATATTACATCGGGCTTCCGACATACTCGGCAATTCGCTCCGTCAGTCCTTTGGCGATCGGGTATTGGGTCCTACCAAGCCTCCTGTCGGCAGGGTGCAGTCGCTTTATATCCGAAAGATATTGCTCAAAATAGAGAATCAGGCATCGATACAGCATGTAAGGGAAAATATACGCTATCATCAGCACTTGGTGTTTTCAAACCCCGACTTCAAATCGCTTATCATACATTACGATGTGGACCCAGTGTAAATTTAATATAATCAATACATTATGAGAAAAATTACTTCAATTCTTATTCTATCCTTTCTTTCGTTGACTGTTATGAGCCAGCAGGCTGATGCGGTGCGCTACATAACAAAGAATAACATATCGTACATCGCTGCATCGGAAAAAGATGCTTATCGCACAGAGCGTTGCAAGCTCGATGTATATTTTCCTGAAAATGCGAAGGAATACGCTACCATCGTTTGGTTTCATGGCGGAGGCCTCACTGGTGGAGAAAAAGGTATACCAGAGCAACTAAAAAACAAAGGGGTGGCTGTCGTTGCCGTCAACTATCGCCTTAGCCCTAAAGCTACACACCCAAGCTATATAGAAGATGCAGCAACCGCAGTGGCATGGGTTTTTGAAAACATAGAAAAATTTGGAGGATCGGCAAACAAAATATTTGTGTCGGGGCATTCTACCGGAGGATATCTCACGTTGATGATCGGGCTAGATAAATCATATCTAGCAAAGCGCAATATAGATGCCGATAAAATAAGAGGATTGATACCCATCAGCGGACAGACCAATACCCATTATACAATAAAGCAAGAGCGAAATTTGCCTTTCGATATACCTCTGATAGATGCCTACGCTCCTCTCAATCACGCAAGAAAAGGTATTCCTCCCACGTTACTTGTTTCGGGCGATCGTACCAAAGAGTTATTGGCTCGTTATGAAGAAAATGCACATCTCGCTGCCATCCTAAAGGGACTTGGAAACACCGACATTGAGATATATGAACTCGAAGGATTCGATCATGGAAATGTTTACATACCAGGATGTTATTTGATGATTGACTGGATAAAGAAATATGGTAAATAACTGTTAATAAAAGTGATTAGCTGATCAAAGTCGCGATTTAACATCTATGGGCTTTTAAGTTTTTTTATCGCTACAAATCAAAAGCTTTTGTGTAAATTTGCACCGAATTTGAACTCATTTAAGCACACAAATGAATAAGGTAAAAAAAGCAAAAGGTAAGACTGTCAGTTTCTTGAAAGCGTTGAACCCAAAGAAAGTAGTTAAGTATCTGTGGGTTGCTTTCTTTGGAGGCATTTCCCTAACCATATTAATATTTCTTTTAATCGCATTAGGTGTTATCGGTTATATGCCTTCGATCGAAGATCTCGAAAATCCGATCGACAAGTATGCCTCATAAGTATATTCTTCCGATGGCGAACTTATCGGAACATATTCGATGGCAAAAAACAACCGTATCTACTGCACCTACAGCGACCCATCTCCGCATCTTGTAGACGCATTAGTAGCTACCGAGGATGCCCGCTTTCAGTCGCATTCGGGTATAGATGCTTATGCACCAACTCGTGCAATCGTGAAAAACGGAATATTGCGTCAGTCCAATAGTGGTGGAGGAAGCACCATCACCCAACAGTTAGCCAAGCTTCTCTATTCGCCACCGGCAGAGAGTGTTAGCGATCGCGTATTGCAAAAGCCTATCGAATGGGTTATTGCAGCGCGGCTCGAAAGGTATTACACCAAAGAAGAAATAATAAATTTATATCTCAACAAATTCGACTTCTTGAATAACGCCGTTGGCATCCAATCGGCAGCACACATATACTTCAACAAATCGCCCAACGAATTGAAGACAGAAGAGGCAGCCATGTTGATAGGTATGTGTAAAAACCCAT
The DNA here is from genome assembly GCA_022651775.1 of Drusus annulatus. Lineage (NCBI taxonomy): Eukaryota > Metazoa > Arthropoda > Insecta > Trichoptera > Limnephilidae > Drusus > Drusus annulatus. Next base: position 15,787 of record JAGWCC010001452.1, on the reverse strand, counting down.
CGATGTATAACCCTGTAAGCAGTAACCAGAAAAAGGTGGAGGCGACAAAGGGGCGACGCAATGTTGTGTTGGAGCAGATGTATAAATACGACTACATTGGCGAGCAACAAATGGACTCGCTAAAAGCTCTTCCGATGGTGCTTGATTATAAAAAAGCCGACCACAAAGATAGCCTAGCCCCTTATCTGCGCGAATATTTACGCATGATAATGAAATCCAACAAGCCCGAAGAATCCGATTATGAAAGTTGGCAGATGCAGCAATATGCATCCGATTCGCTACAATGGGAAATAAATCCATTGTATGGCTGGTGTAACAAAAACAAGAAACTCGATGGCTCGAACTACAATTTGGCTGTGGACGGTCTCAAAATATTCACATCTATCGATTCTCGGATGCAAGCCTATGCCGAAGAGGCTGTGGAAGAGCACATGAGCAAAGAAATACAACCCGCATTCGACAAGCAAATAAAGGGCAATAGCTATGCTCCTTATGCCAAAAAAGATGCAGATAAGGTGAATGGATATATCGAAAAGGGGATGAAAATGTCAGACCGATATCGCAATCTGATAAAAGATGGATTATCCGAAAAAGAAATTCTTGAGATATTCAAAACTCCCACAGAAATGAAAGTATTTTCGTGGAAAGGAGATATCGATACCACGATGACTCCTTGGGATTCGATCCGATATCATAAAAAATTTCTACGCACCGGATTCATAGCCATGGATACACAGACCGGTTATGTGAAAGCATACGTAGGAGGGATCGATTTCAAATATTTTCAGTACGATATGATAAATATGGGTCGCCGATAAGTAGGGTCTGGAATAAAGCCTTTCCTATATGCTTTATCGATGGAGGAAGGATTCTCACCTTGCGATCAGATGCTGTACGAACAACAAACCCTGATAGAAAACGGTCGACCATGGTCGCCACGAGGGTCACGACCCGCAAAATTCGGGGAAATGGTTTCAATCAAATGGGGGTTGCAAAACTCAGACAATCAGGTAACAGCCTATCTTATGAGTCAAACCTCGCCTAATACCTTTGCCAATATGCTGCACTCGTTTGGTATCACTGGTAAAATAGATGCGGTAGTGTCTATGTGTTTGGGTACGCATGATGTATCGGTGAGTGAAATGGCTGCCGCTTACACTGCTTTTGCCAATAAGGGAGTGCGTACACAGCCTGTATATGTTACACACATTGCCGATTCGTATGGCAATATTGTAGCCAATTTTACGCCTAAGCAAGTTGAGGTATTCAGCGAAAGCACATATATGAAAATGTTAGATATGCTTCGTGGTGTGGTAGATGGAGGAACAGGTGGTCGATTGAGACGGGGCACCTATGGTATAACAGCAGCAATGGGAGGTAAAACAGGAACAACACAAGAGAACTCCGATGGTTGGTTTATGGGCTTCACCCCCAAACTGTCTGCTGGATGCTGGGTAGGAGGAGAAGAACGCCCGATCCACTTCGACTACACAAGCCAAGGGCAAGGAGCGAGTGTGGCTCTACCCATCTATGGATTATTTATGAAGAAAGTATATGCCAATCCTGAACTCGAATACAAGCAATCGGATCAATTTGAACAAATTAAGGGGGTTGGTATCTGTACCACTAACGATGATGTGCCTGATGGGCAACAGAGTGAAGGTATTGATGAAATGTACAATTAGTGGTCTGTTAATCCAATATACCAAAATACGATATACACCATGGGCTTGGCACACAAAAAATGCTAAGCCCATGGTGTATATATTGGAATACTGATTAATCATTTTGTTTGATTCGTAAACCAAATCTAAAAAACATCTTGACAATTTATTATCTCTGTTGTGTTTACTTTAGAATAACCAACTATCTTTGTGTATATTTTGCATAAATCAGCATGTTCGAAAAGATAAAGATTTTTATAACAAATACCGTCCGTTTTCTCACCTACGATATCTGGCGAGTAGATCCCGATAGCAAGTCGTCGCGAATGCTTGGGCTATACAATGCAATCAAGGCGTTCATTCTCGCTATCAAAAATATCAATGGTGCACAACTCAATACACGAGCGGCTGCATTGACATATAGCAGTTTATTATCCGTAGTGCCGTTATTGGCTGTTCTTTTTGCTATTGCCCGGGGGTTTGGGCTGCAAAATATAGTTCAGAGCGAATTATTCAATTTCTTTGAGGGGCAGCAGTCTCTTTTAGCCAAAGGAATGAGCTTTATCGATGCCTCTCTCGAATATGCCCAAAATGGTGTATTTGTCGGTATCGGTGTTGCGTTATTGCTTTATACCGTTATCAATCTGTTCTCCAATATTGAAGATAATTTCAATACCATTTGGTTGGTAAAAAAAGGGCGTACCTACTATCGCATGTTTATCGACTACCTGGCTTTATTCTTAATAGCCCCTGTTTTTGTGGTTCTGAATGCAGGGCTTTCTATCTTTTTGACTTCAGCCACAGAATTAGAACTTGTAGGGTTGGTTATCAGCCCGATCTTGAAAGTAATTCCATTTGTGATTACAGTTCTTCTTTTCACATTCATATACAGCTATATACCTAATACCAGAGTCAAGTTTACATCCGCTCTTTTTGGTGGCTTCTTTGCTGGTTTAAGTTTTCAAATATTCCAAATGTTGTATATCGGAGGACAGATATGGATTGCCAAATACAATACCATATATGGTAGCTTTGCCGCACTTCCTTTGTTTCTTCTTTGGTTGCAGCTATCGTGGTTCATCTGTTTGTTCGGAGCCGAGCTTGCTTTTGCTTACCAAAATGTAAAGAAATTCAGTTTCGAGCATGAAACAAATAATATAAGCAGGCGATATAAAGATTTTGTTATCTTGATGATAACGACTCTTATTGTAAAACGGTTTGTAGATGGAACAACTCCCTATACAGCCGACGAGCTATCGGAAAAGTATAAGATACCAACCCAGCTGACAAGTGATATTTTGTATCTGCTGCAAGAGGTTGACATTATAGCCGAAACACCATCCGACGATGAGCGTATAGCAGCATATATTCCGGCTATTGATATACATAAGATAACAGTGAATTACTTATTTGACAAAATAGATCTATACGGATCAGAAGATTTTATAATAGACACCCAAGTTGAGTTCAAAAGTGAGTGGAATACTATCCTTGAGATAAGAGAAGTAATCCATAAGAAAGAAAAAATGCTTTTGAAAGACTTATAAATCCAGTTACACGCTACGCTGTCCTTTGGACTATTACAGGTAAATGACTGACTTGTAATTTGTAGCCTACAACTCGCAACTTTTAAAAAAATGAAATCGGGCATACATAACCTTACTGAGGGAAAGATATTCTCTACTCTAGTTCGGCTTGCACTCCCTTTGATGGGGACAAGCTTTCTGCAAATGGCATATACAATCATGGCAATGTCGTGGGTGGGACGTTTGGGAGTCCATGCAACGTCGGGACAAGCTACAAAAGCTGAAGCTGCCATTGGTGCTATCGGGATGATACTTTGGCTCACCTCATCGGTAGCTTATTTGGCCATGATAGGATCGGAAATATCGGTTGGTCAATCTATTGGTGCTAAAAAGCTAAAAAGAGCGGCAATTTACGCATCACATGCTACAACGATTTCTATTATTATCGCTGTAGTGTGGACATTGATGCTGGTTGTTTTCGCACCTCAGATTTTGAGTTTTTTTGATCTCGAATCTGATATTATTGCCGATGCTGTCTTGTATCTCCGCATCTTGGGTATAAGCCTTCCTTTCCAATTTGTGGCTTACAATATAACGGGGATATACAACGGAGCGGGACGAAGTATGATACCATTTCGCAACAATGCTTTTGGGTTGGTGTTGAATATGATACTCGACCCCATTCTTATGTTCACATTCGGGCTCGGCTTGCATGGGGCTGCCATTGGTACAGTTGTGTCACAGCTCTTTGTTTTCGGGTTGTTCGTTTATCAAATAAAATGCGGAAACCGCATCATTGGCGATTTCTCATTCTTTGTCAAACCTCGATGGACGTTTGCTAAGCGCATACTATTTCTTGGGTCACCCATATCGTTGATGAATTCCCTGTTTGCTTTCATCAGTATGAATTTGGCACGTATGACTTCACACTATGGCGGTCATTTGGGCTTTATGACTCAAACTGTTGGCGGGCAAATAGAAGCTATTACATGGAATACTTCGCAAGGCTTTTCGACGGCTCTAAGTGCATTCGTGGCACAAAACTATGCAGCGGGGAAGCTGGATCGGGGTAAGAAAGCATATATCTACACCATCCGAATTATGATGACTCTCGGGGTATTTGTCAGTATAGCCTTCATGCTGTTTGGGGCGCAAATATTTGGTATCATCATCCCCGAAGAGGATGCAATGGTATCGGGAGCCAAGTATCTTTTTATCATGGGGATGGTACAGATATTTATGATGTTTGAGTTGACCACTCAGGGCATGTTTAACGGTGTGGGACGCACGGTAGAGCCTGCTGTTATCAGCATAGGATTCAATCTACTGCGCATACCCCTTGCTTATTATCTTTGTCATCGGATGCAAAGTGCGGAAGGCGTATGGTGGGCAATGGCTATATCGTCGGTATGCAAAGGGGTGATACTGCCACTGTGGTTTACTGTGGTGTATAAAAGATTGAGAAAGAATAAGCCTGTTATTTCTTAAGCAAAGCGAAGTGTTTAATGTGATATTTTTATTTATAACTACTTGTTGCTTTTATAGATAAGACAAAAACGTTTAGAACAGTGAGAGCAGAGTCAAGTTTACTTGAGCTATGCCGAATCGTGATAAACGACTGATGCAATTGAATAAAAAGGTCTGTGACCTTAATACATTTGTTGTGGTTGGTGATTGATCATCCGTTGCTCGTCCATCTTTTCGTGTTTCGTGTTTGGGCGACCATAATTACTATATGGATAGATACTTATCCCTCCACGAGGAGTAAATATTCCTACCACTTCTATATAGCGTGGATTCATGAGCTTGATCAGGTCTTTCATGATAATATTGATACAATCTTCGTGAAATGCGCCATGATTGCGAAAACTGAACATATATAGCTTCAATGCTTTGCTTTCCACCATCTTCACATCGGGGATGTAATTGATATGAATGGTGGCAAAATCGGGTTGCCCAGTGATGGGACAAAGACTTGTGAACTCGGGGCAATTGAACGTTACCCAATAGTCATTCTCTTGATGTTTGTTGTCGAATGCTTCCAATACTTCGGGAGCGTAATTATCTTTATATTCTGTTTTAGCTCCTAAGTGGCTAAGTCCGTCTATTGTCATAATTTAGTTTTTAAAAAGTTACGAGTTACTTCGCCCTTGGGGCAGTTACAAGTTACAAATAAATTCTATTATCTGCTAATTGGCACATTGAATAATTGGAATATTATCCTCTCGTTTTCAAATATTCCTCCAATCCCTGTTTGCGCAATTTGCACGAAGGGCATTCACCACAGCCTTCAGCTAAAATTCCATTATAACATGTCAGTGTTTGATTGCGCACAATATCAAATATGCCTAATTCGTCAGACAATTGCCAAACAGCCGATTTATCCCTCCACATCAATGGAGTGTGAACATGAAAATGCTCATCCATAGCCAAGTTGATAGAGGCATTGGTAGATAGTATAAATGTATCGCGACAGTCGGGATAGCCACTATAATCGGCTTCGGAAACCCCTGTCACAATATGACGTATACCGTGCGAGCGGGCAATGACAGCTGCAAACGTGAGAAACAATAGATTACGCCCGGGAACAAAGGTATTGGGATACGATCCTTCGGGCTGTTCCTGATCCATTACCATATCACTGGTCAGTGAATTTACCGACAGGTGCGATATAATGGACGCATCTAATAATTGGAAAGGCACACCGGCTTGTTCGGCTATTTTGCGGGCTACTTCCACCTCTTGCGAGTGGCGTTGTCCGTAAGTAAAACACAGAGTGCGCACGGATGAAAAATGTTGTAATGCCCAATATAGGCAGGTAGTAGAGTCTTGTCCACCTGAGAACAAGACCAATGCTGGTTCGTTTAATATCATAATTACTCTGTTTTTTACGTGGTTGATCCTAAGATACACGGAAAGGATGTATTCCTTATCGAAGACAAAAGTAATATTTATGTAGATTAAGTTCCAAAATATTTTACATAAACAATTATTATTATACTTTTGTAGACCCAAAAACGACTTCGTAGCTCAGTTGGTAGAGCAACTGACTCTTAATCAGTGGGTCGAGGGTTCGAGCCCCTCCGGGATCACTTGAGAATCAAAGGTTTGCATGAAGATGCAGACCTTTTTTGTTTCTACGCACATGCAATTTGCATGCAACTATATAAAGCCTATTCTTTCAATCTAGCTTCACTTCACTCACTTACTTCACTTTTCCCTTTTTATAAATATAATTATAGAAAACAAGTTCACTAGCTTCATTCTAAAAACTATCTTGTATCGAATATCTAAAAGTGAAGCAAGAGACGAAGCAAATCCACGAGGAATAATGATACCCTCAGGAGTTTCTTCAATCAGTTTGAAGTATTTTTCAATGTTATAAGCGGTTTTCCCAAGCCGTTTCTTTACAATGTAATCAGAATTCAGCAAGTTCAGATTATCCCGCAGAAAATCAATCAACTTCTGATTAAGCTGCATCCTTTTTAGATATATCTCACTGTTTATAATAATCTCCAATTCAAATGTAGATATTGAATCAATGTATTTTGAAGTGAAGACTTCCTTCGTCGTTCCTGATATCTGCAAATATAGAGAATCTATCTTCTGCTTGGATATTTTCTGTATGGTTGCCAAAAACGCCCATTGATCTTCAATAGGCTCAAAGGTGTCCTGATCCAAAAAACATGAATTATTATGAGCTAATGAATTACCTTGTAATGGAAGGGCAATCAAGTTACCAATACCTTTTCCTGAATGAGTGTCCTGATTAGGGAAAAGCCGGTCAAAGCTTGGTTCTTTTTCAAATTTAGAGACTATTCCCGACTGTAACAGGAGTTCGAACACTATTTTGCGACTTTGGAATGCAGGAATATTTTCTTCGAAAAACAACCATAAATGTCCTCCATTGCTGGAACGGGAACGTTCTATGATTGCAGGCAGTTCAACTTCTTGGCAAATCTTATGCAGTTTGAGTATGCATTCTTGCCAATTATCCTCATCAAAATCGGCAGCAATAAAAAATGAGGTATTATCCGATAATAAGGGATATATTCCTATCGTATTTTTCCCTTGAAAATGTTCCCTTAATGCAGCATCATTAAAAGGCAGATATTTCTTTTTTGTATAGTTGGCAAAAGTTCCTCCTGATGACTTGTGGCGGTTATAGTCATCCCAATTCACTTTGTAAGCAGGCATATACCCACCTCGTCCATCTTTTTCCCAACGAACGGCATAAACATCATCTCTCCCACGGAAAAGGGATTTATAAATATCTATATGAGATTGGGTTATTTGCATTAAGAGTGTTCTTTATGGCTACTCTGTCTTACGATTATCATCCGCCTGAGATTTCAATTCTTTTATTGCCCTGTCGAAATCACTTTCATACTGCAACATTTCTTTACGGCGATATTCTTCAAACTCTTGTGTCGCCTGTTGCCTTCCTTGCGAACTAACAAGAAATACTTGAGAGTTGCTTCTTTCGGCAATTCGGATTCGTCTAGTATACTGTTAATATGCAGACTTATATTTTGTTGCGAAGTGTCAAATAACAGTGCAATTTGTTGCTGAGAAAGCCAAACATCTGTACCGTCAAAACGAACATTGATATTCGTTACTCCATTGTCATCCTGATAGAGAAGGAATTGGCTATTTGATTTTTCAGGTAACATATTTCAACGTTATCTGTATTATAATTGGTTCAATATTTCCATCATTGCTCTTCTGTTTTTATAAAGAAGTTTATATCGCAGAATCATTTCGTCTACTACTACTTTCCCTCCTTTTATTTTCTTCATTAGGTATAATCGCTTAGACCTCCCATTAAATTAGAATTCAATAAGTATTTTCAAACAGATAATGATTGCTATCGCTATTTGGCAGAGACTAAATGGGTTGATGTTTTCGTATGCCGCAAGTGTGGTCATAGCAAATATTACAATGGAGTCAAGCCCTATTCTCGCCGTTGTATGAGGTGTAAATATGATGAAAGTCCTACTTCGGGTACTATGTTTGACAAGTGTAAATTCCCTATACTTTTGGCATTTCACATTGCTTTCAAGATCAGTACCAAGAAGAAAGGGATGTCATCTATGGAGTTGTCTCAGGAATTTGAGTTGAGACAGATGACTTGTTGGGAGTTTAAATGGAAGATACAACAAGCAATGCAAAGCTCTTGTAATTACCCTCTTAGTGGCATTGTTCATGTTGATGAGTTTTACATTGGTGGTGAAGAAGAGGGTAAGCGAGGTCGAAGTAAAGGCGATAAAAAACTGGTAATTATGGCTTTGGAGCTTGTTGATGGCGGAGTTGGCAGGGCTTATGCTCAGTTTATTGAGGATGCTTCGGCTAAATCATTCAAGCCTTTCTTTGATGCCCATATCGCTAAAGATGCTCATGTTGTAACAGACGAATGGAATGGATACAAACCTTTGAAAAAGGAGTATCCAAATTTGAAACAAGTAAAATCTGATAAGGGAAATGGATTACCCGATCTCCATCTACACATTATGAATATCAAGAGTTGGTTAAGAGGAATACATCATCACGCCTCAAAAGAGAGGCTTCAAGGCTACCTTGACGAGTACCATTTTAGATTCAATAGACGCAACAATATGGATACAATCTTCAATTTGCTTATAAAAAGAATGGTAAATAATGAGCCAAAACGAAGGCTCGATGGAATAAAACCAACGTTTTTTCGGGCGAAGAAAAATGGTTATAGTATTTTTCCAAAATTTCTACAGAAAGATATTTTTCCACATAATTCATCAATCGTTCTGTTTGATTTTCGGCAAGCAATATTTCAGCAATGCTTGAACTAAAGTAGTGATTGTTTTTTTGATAGTGTCGAATGAGATTCTCTATTTCGTGAAGCCATTCTTCGCCGGTGTATGTGGACTTGTAAGTTTGATAATATTCAGTTTTCAAATGATTATCAATAAATGAAAACGAAATTTCACGGATAGTAGGAGTATCTTTTTCTTTCTGTGCAATTGTCAATAGCAGCACTTTCCACTGATGCTGATAGTGTCCGCTGGCGGTAGAGAGAAAATCCATGATCAATTTTTTAGCTTCATTCAGTTTATTTTCGGCAATTTTCTTCTCCGCCAATTCTTTGCGATAAGATTCTATTTGTATATTGCTTTCAATCAGCTCCCATGCCTTGTTAGGTTGTGCTGTATTGTTGTAAAAATCAATCTTTCGTTGAATTACATGTTTTGCTTCATCAGAATTTTTATCAGAAATAGCATTTAGCAATTGATCCTGAAATGCAATAAAATGTTCGGGGTCGACTGTTGGAGCTAGTTCTCCCATTAGGTCATTGAATGCACCGTATATTCCGGTATTCTTATATTTTCTTTTAGACATTTCGGTCTTGCAATAATCATATAATTCTGTTGAAAATACATTTGATTTAGATGCAATCTCCTCTAAAATCTCGAATGGAGAATATTGATATCCTTCATCTATATAGTCGTAAATATCACTATCTGCTTCCCAAAGCCAATCGGCATATTCTTCTATGCAAGCTTTGCACACCAATATGGCTTCATTGAAATCTTCTTTATCCGCATATTCTCGGGCTTTAGCTATCCATTGGTCAAGTATATCAATTTCAATATAGCTTTCGTCATAATCATATAAATCTTCGTCATTGAAATGCAGTTTTTTGAGTGCTGTGCCAATAATTACAGAATATTTATTTGCTCCGTTGCTGCTTATTTTCTGCGAAAACTCCAATAATAGAGCGTTTGATAAATCCGGATTATATTTTGCCAGCCGGATAATAAAACTCCGTAATTCGTCGGGTGAAACATTCTTTAGAACGCTTTCTACACTCACGTTATCTTCTTTGGGCAATGTCTGCTTGGCAGTATAGATGCACTTTTTTATTTCTTCCTGCACCATCGGAATATGTTTGCACGGATAATAATCACTCGGGCAAGAACAAGAAAAATCTTTGACTTTTGCTCCGTCAAGGACTATTTTTATAGTATAGGTGCCATAATTCCCTCTATATTTTGCCTTCCAATTGTTGGGAGCGGTTTCATGTAAATCGAAGATACTCATATATTTATTTTTGTCTTTTTTAAATAATCAACCTGTATATTTGTTATCCGTTTATCATACAAATGTAATGATAAAAATGATATATTAACCCTCCATTAACACATTACTCTGTTAATAATTTCTTCTATTCATCTGATATACAGTGAATTATGTTGTTTTAAAATTAGGTTAAGTCATTGAAAATCAGTATCTTTATAGATATCTGACTTCTGTAAAAATGACGACTTCCAAGACTCAACCATCTTATCGCACTATTTGTGTGCATTGTTTCAAAAATCTATCTACACCTCTTAATAGAGCACGTGTAGAGTTTATAATTGAGGTTCTTTGTTTATTTTTGAGTATCCCTCGAGCTAACTTCGTTCAACTAGCCCGATTTAGTACTTACTGTGAACAACGCTTTCGCATGCAGTTCGCCAAAGGTTTCGACTGGCTGGCTTTCAACACTGCGATGGTCGAAAACAATTGTGGCACACAGCGTGCTATCGCTTTTGATCCCTGTTACATTCCCAAATCAGGCAAATCGACCCAAGGGATATCACGATTCTGGTCGAGTTGTGCAGGAGCGGTCAAACATGGTTTGGAAATTTGTGGCATCGCAGCCCTTGACTTGAGTAATCACACCGCCTTACATTTGGTGGCTGTGCAAACCATTGTGCTCCAAACAGAGAATCTCCTCCAATTCTATGGTAGAATATTGGTTGAGAGAGCCACTGAACTGAAAAAGATTTCCAATATCATTGTCGCTGATGCCTACTTCTCAAAATATCCATTTGTGAAAATGCTCCTAGACAACGGCTTTAGTTTCGTTGGTCGCCTCAGAGACGATGCTGCTCTGTTTCATAGGGCAACCCCAACAAAGACAGGCAAGCGGGGCAGACCTAAAACCAAAGGTGAACGGGTTGATTTTGCCAATCTTTCGCAATTTGAAGTCCTTAAACAAGATGACAAAGAAAGCATCTATACTGCCATTGTTAAATCTAAAGCCTTGAAAATAGATATACGAATCGTTTACGTAATCTATGCTAAAACGGCTAAAAGTAAAATCTATTTTTCAACCGATACAACCATGATTGGCTCACAAATTTTGGATATCTATCGAACTCGATTTCAGATTGAATTCTTATATCGAGATGCAAAGCAACATACATCGCTGACCAAATGTGAAGCACGGAGTAAACAAAAACTCGATTTTCATTACAATGCTTCTCTTACAGCAATCAACTTAGCCAAGCAAGCGCATTGGTACAGCTTGCCCCAGAAGCAACGAAAAGAATTTTCAATGATGACTATTAAAACAATCAATCACAACAAATTACTTATCGATCGATTTATGTGCTTGTTTGCCATAGACCCAAACCTACTCAAAAATAAACAACATGTCAAAGAACTTATCCTATACGGAACTAATGCCGCCTAAAAAAAAATAAAACGTAATATTATACTGGATATTTGCGATAGAAAAAACCGTAATGAAAAACAATTGAACATTTAACCATAAAAAGAAAATCAGGCATGAAAAGAAACACTCCTTTAGGATCGGTCTTCCCAAATGATTTACCTCTATTAGATCCCAAAGCATTTGAAAAAACAGTAAATGGTAAACAGATCAGACTTTACACGCTCACTTCCGGAAATGGCTTGGCGATGCAAGTAACAAATTTTGGAGGGCGTATCGTTTCATTATGGACTCCCGACAAAGAAGGGGTATACAATGACATTGTATTGGGCTATGAAAATATAGATCGCTATCTCCACAACACCGGCGAACGATTTTTAGGCTGCGTTGTCGGACGTTATGCCAATCGTATAGCCAAAGGCAAATTCGAAATAGAGGGGAAAACATACACCCTCCTTATCAACAACAATGGTCAGAGCCTTCATGGTGGAGCCAAAGGGTTTGATATGGTGATATGGGATGTGGATAAAGTATCGGACAATGAGATTCAATTCTCGTACATGTCGCCCGATGGAGAAGAAGGATATCCCGGAAATCTTACCATAAAAATGACCTATACCGCAACCCCTGATAATGAGCTTAAGATTACGTATCAAGCAACCACAGATAAAACTACGCATGTCAATCTGACCCATCATAGCTATTTCAATTTGAAGGGAGAAGGTAACGGCTCCATCACCGATCATTTACTCACCATCCATGCAAGTGGCATAACACCAATCGATGAAGTATCTATCCCAACAGGGCAAATAGCATCGGTAGACAATACACCACTCGATTTCAGAAAACCGACAGTAATCGGCGACAGAATTGATAGTGATGACATTCAATTGAAGAACGGTGCAGGATACGATCACAATTGGGTAATTGATCGTAAAAATGAAGGCGAAGTCGTTTTGGCAGCAAGCCTATATGAGCCACTCAGCGGCAGAGTCCTCGAAGTATTCACCGATCAGCCAGGTATACAATTCTATAGCGGCAACTTTTTCGACGGCAAGTCGAATGGCAAGTATGGGAGACCTTTAAAACGCCGAGAAGCCTTAGCATTGGAAACTCAAAAATATCCAGATTCGCCCAACCGTCCCTCTTTTCCTTCTACCCTGTTGAATCCCGGAGATATTTACAAACAAATCTGCATATATAAATTTTCAACCTATAAATACTAATACAATGGAAACGAAATTATTAAAAGAAAAATTTAACACCCTATTTGGAGCAAAAGGTGCTCTTTACACATCGCCGGGACGCATCAACTTAATTGGCGAACATACCGATTACAACGGAGGCTTTGTGCTGCCCGGAGCCATTGACAAAGCAATGTATTGCGAAATAAAGCCGAATGAGACAGACAAAGTAAAAGCGTATGCCCTAGACCTCGAAGAGTCCGCCGAATTTGGATTGGGTGAAAATGATCTACCTTCAAAATCGTGGGCTAAATATATTTTTGGTGTATGTAGAGAAATGATTAAACGTGGAGCAAGCATTAAAGGCTTCGATGTTGTATTTGCCGGAGATGTGCCTTTGGGTGCAGGCATGTCATCGTCTGCCGCATTGGAAAGTTGCATCGGTTTTGCAATCAACGATATGTACAACTTAGGATTCGACCGCTTCGAACTCGCTAAAATAGGACAAGCTACCGAACACAACTATGTGGGTGTGAAATGTGGTATCATGGATCAATTTGCCTCATGCTTCGGAAAAGAAGGATCGTTGATTAGACTCGACTGTCGTTCTTTTGAATATGAATATGTACCATTCGATCCGAAAGGCTATCGACTCGTGTTATTAAATACCTGTGTGGCTCACGAATTGGCTTCCTAGGCCTACAACAAAAGACGTGAATCGTGCGAAAGGGTAGTGGATGCCATGCAGAACCGTCATCCTGAAGTGATGTTGCTTCGTGATGCCAATATAGGCATGTTGCATGAAGTGTCCAACGAGGTAAGTGCGGAGGATTATATGCGCGCTGAATTTGTTATTGAAGAAATACAGCGACTACTCGATGCTTGCCAAGCGTTGAGAGAAGATGATTACGAAACTGTGGGTAAAAAGATGTATGAAACCCATATCGGATTGAGCCGTAAATATGAAGTTAGCTGCGAAGAACTCGACTTTCTGAACGATATTGCCCGTCAATGCGGTGTAACAGGGTCTCGTGTTATGGGTGGTGGCTTTGGTGGTTGTACAATCAATTTGGTGAAAGACGAATTGTACGAAGGCTTCCTCAAACGTGCGACAGAAAGCTATGAGCAAAAATTCAGAATCAAGCCTAAAGTATATGATGTAATCATCAAAGATGGCGCACACAAAATAGAGGAATAAAACAGATAAGAGAACAATCAAATTTAAACAGTTTCGAAGAATGAAGCCAACATTGTTGATACTGGCTGCCGGAATGGGTAGCCGATACGGAGGTCTGAAACAACTTGACGGAGAATGTACCAGCGGAGAAACGATTATGGACTACTCGGTTTATGATGCTCTTCGCGCCGGATTTGGAAAAGTGGTCTTCGTTATACGAAAATCGTTTGAAAAAGAATTCAGGGAAAAAGTTGTATCCAAATACGAGAAGCATATTTCGGTCGAAATTGTGTTTCAAGACATCAGCGATATACCTCAAGGCTTTGAGTTAAATCCCCAAAGGGAAAAGCCATGGGGAACCAGTCATGCTCTACTGATGGCCAAGGATGTGATCAAAGAGCCTTTTGCATCTATCAATGCGGATGACTTTTACGGAAAAGAAAGCTATCAAATATTTACCGAACAACTCAATGCGATGGTAGGCAAAACCAACGAATATTGTATGATCGGCTATCTGTTGGGCAATACACTGTCGGACAGTGGAAGTGTGGCTCGTGGTATATGTGAGGTTGATGCTGAAAGTTATCTGAAACAGATAGTAGAACAGGCAAAGATTGAGCGTGTTGATGGAGTGGCGGGCTTTATGGACGAAAGCGACAACTGGGTAAGACTGAAGGATACAACGATGGTTTCGATGAATATATGGGGATTAACGCCTGACTATTTCGATATCACAGCCAAAGATTTTGTTTCGTTTCTGAATGAAAATGAGAATAACCTCAAAGCTGAGTTTTTGATACCAACGCATATCAATTCATTGGTTCAGAGAGGTGAGGCTAAAGTTAAACTATTCAATACTCCCTCCAAATGGTTTGGGGTAAAATATCAGGAAGATCGTCCGGGGGTTGTGTCAAAAATACAGCAATTGGTTAAGGAAGGAGAATATCCTCAACCGCTTTTCTAATAGTATCGTGCCATTTGCTCTCTGATATTTTTAGTTAGCCAGACAGTCATAAGTGCAGTCCTATTCACCATCGAGCGAGTAGGGTTGCTATTTTTTCATCCAAAATTGAAGATACTCTTTTGCTACTGCTATGTAATCGTGGTGCTTCTCTACAAAAAGTTTGCCTTGCAGCGACAAATCCACCAACTGTTTGGGATCGAGCAATAAGCCTTCCAGCTTTTTTTACACATCCTCTTCGCTAGGGTATACGTTCACGATGGGTCTATTATTCACCTCGCCCATCAAATCATATATCTCTGGTTCTCCTCCCCCTACTACGACTTTAGCCTTTACCATTGCCAGTAATGCATTCATCGCCGGGCTGTATGAATAAAGCTGATCGAGTACCACGTGTGCGTCATCCATCTTCCGTTTATACGTTTCATAATTGAGCGATTCGGCTTTTATAATATTTACCCGATCGGGATATTGACTTTGCAATCGCAGCAATGCTTTTTCCATTACGTCAGTCCCTTTATATTCACTTCGGTCTCTATTGATTCCGATAAAGAAGTTGACACGCAATGGGATATCATTGAGGGGCGAGTATGTGATCGCTGATGTATTGATAGGTAATGGAATGTAGTGTAGTTTGGCAGTATAATCGTATTCGTACGATTTATAATATTCGTAGAGGCAAGCTACAATGCCATCCAATTGTTGGGCTATATATTTATTCACTTTTTCGCGAGGCGAATCGATCCATTTCTTCTTCAGCACCTCTGCATAGCGCATACTGCTAGGTTTACCATCAACAAAG
>JAGWCC010001451.1:0-24711 GCA_022651775.1 Drusus annulatus | reverse complement strand
CGAGAAACAGGGTTTCTCTTCCATTGAAGTCTGCCAGAGAATCTTTAAATAAGACCTTTAAGAACATAACTGATGCAATCGCATAATGAGAATGTTTTCGCTACACTGTGGGTAAGCATGTGACTTTTTAAAACAGATTTAGAGTAACTTATGTAGTTGTTTATTAATCAGAAAACGATCAAGGTTTTTCTCCACTGTGAGTTAGCATATGACGGTTTAGACCATACTTTTAGAAAAATAAATCGTTACAATCGGTACATAAGAACAGTTTTTCTCCACTGTGAGTCAGCAAGTGACTGTTTAAACTAGACTTATGGTAACATGAGTGTTACAATTGGAACACGAGAATAGGTTTTCCACAACTGTGAAGTAGCATGTGACTCTTTAAACTAGACTTTTGGAACATGTGAAGTTACAATTTGGACACGAGAATGGTTTTTTTCCACCGTGAGTAAGCACGTGACTTTTTAAATCAGACTAACGGGAGCTTAAATAGTTACAATAGGAACACGAGAATGGTTTTTCTGTACTATGAGTGAGCATATGAAGTTTTAACCTCGACTTTTGGGTACATGAATAGTTACAAATGGAACACGAAAACGGTTTTTCTCCACTGTGAGTTAGTATGTGGTTCTTTAAATTATTATTTTGGGAACATGAATTGTTACAATTCGGACACGAGAATGGTTTTTCTCCACTGGGAGTTAAAGTGTGACTTTTGAACTAGACATTGATTATGAGTAAAAACAATCGTAAGACGATAAAGGCTTCGCTTCACTGTCGGTAGGTAAGTGATTTTTAAAATGAGCAATTAGGAAAACAGGAATATTTTCATTTGTAACACGAGAATGGTTTTTTCCGGTGTGATTAAGCATACGACTTTTTAAACAAGATTAACTGTAACAATCGGATCACAACAATGATTTTAATCCACTGTGAGTTAGCATGTGACGCTTTAACCCGGATTTTCGGGAGCACGAGTAGTTGGAAAAGATCTCATTCATTTGCAAATAGAGTAAAAATATGGTAATGAACACTTAATCATTTATCAGTCAATTTGATTAGAGCTAGAATGAAAAATTGATTAAAGTACGTAATCACAAATATTTAGATTTAATAAAGCAAAATTAAAAAACGAATCCCAAAGACTTTAAGTGATTTGCAAAAGCTTAATTAATAATAAGAACCAATAAATTGTCTAGACATAAGTTCTTTGTTATAATGTCTCCCAAAAATGTCGGGCTTGGGACCCCTTCTAGTTGTATTTGTCATTTTTTATTGGAATTAATAAAAATGTGGGGAAAATGCAGCTTAGGCTGAGCGAGAGGAATTGAAAAGGTGAATAGCTGGCATTTTTGTTTCATCCGCTGCAAAATTTGTAGCGGGTTACACAACGAATCTAAAATCACAAAGCACATGAAAATGGGTTGCATTCGTCCCGGCCCGCATGAAAGGACAGGAGTAGGGCGCCGGGTATAAATACGAGTGCAATAACCTACTCAAGTCACTCTCGCCACACTAGAAGATTCACCTTTTCGACACTCCGCTCTGCCAACTGCTGCCTTCCATCTGATCTACTGACCGCTCGTTTGATTTACAACACCCTGGACCTCACCTCTTCCCCCCTTGGATCACTGAAGCAGCAGCTCCCATAAAGGCGCATTGTGAGAGATCAACACATCTACAGCGGCTACTGCACGACTGGCCGGCCTATATTTCAGTCTGTGTGTGAGACAGACGTCCCATACATAGTGGTCCTTCGCTAGACGGATCTAGTCGCCAGCCACTACCGAGATGCCTCGATCTCTCCGCTCTGGCAAAGGAGCTCCCGAAGACGCAACAAGCAGACGAGATGTCAACCCCTCAGCGCTCGGCACTGCAATGGCAAACACTGCAGTGCTTGGCCTCGCACCCCCCGCACCCCGCAACCCCGCAGAAACCGGACCCGCCCTGCCCGGCACCGCATCCCCCGCAGCCCGCTACTCCGCAGCACCCGGTCCCGCAGAGCCCGGTGCAGGTGTACCGGCTACGCATACCCTGCAGCCCCCGGTCCGGTCTACGCCGACTCAGGTGCACAAGACTTTGCGTACCGCGGGCCCGAACAACAATTCTCAGCTTCCGCGGACGAGCAAGAAGCCCTCACGTCCAATAGTGAGGCCTCTACGGAAGATACTCTCCGCCAGCTGAGACGAGAGCTACGGGATGAAAGGAAACGTAGCAAGGACTCAGCCCGGCAGATCGCTCAACTGATTGCCGCGCTTGGAGTTTCGAGACAGCCGCTCGAGATATCGCCGGCGCCTCTCACCGAGCTACCCCCCCGCAGCGCAGTACATTGCCTAGACCCCGTGCCGGTAGCAACACACAATGCAGCACCGGGTCAGGCGGCTACAGATCACACACAGGCATCTATAGCACAGAACATCGGCCAGCGTCACATCTACCGACACCCGGCCAGATGACACCTTCGGGACACGTGCCTTCCCTAAACAACCCGGTGGCGGACGAGATGACCCGCCATGCACGTGAGTGGGTGAATCAAGGAACCCAAGACCCTCTCGCGCAGATTGCCGCGGTTATGGCGGAAGCGTTCCGTAGTTCCCAGGCGGGAAGTACTCCGAGACCGCAAGAAGAAGAGAACCGAATGGCGTCGCTTATTGCACGTCAGTCTACGGCAAAGGATTTGCCGATATTTTCCGGAGATGCTGTAGAGTGGCCCACATGGCAGGCCCAATTCTATCAGTCGACGGTAACATGTGGAATGACGGCGGCCGAAAATCTACTACGATTACAACGCGCTACGTGGAAAAGCGCGCGAAGCCGTCAGCGCGCTCTTAATAGACCCTGCGCAGGTCCCTGAAATTATGGACGTGCTCAAACACCGTTTCGGCGGTACACAAGCGATAGCCGCCATAATGAACGAGAAAGTGAAGAGGCTACCGCGGCTACCGGAAGACGCTTCAAATTAAGCTCTCGTAGAATGTAATGGATACGGGTAGGCGGTAGGTGAGGGGTTCGTCGTCGGGTCTTGATTGCCCGAGACAGGAAATGCTCGGGCTTGGATTCGAAGCGAGACGAGAGAAGAATCTTTTGGCTAAATCAACTATGTGAGTTCTGAGTGGGGGGACTTTCGTGCCTCTACTTATTATGCTGTTTCTGACAAACCAAGGACTTTTGGTGTACCTTCTGAGCGTGACGTTCTGGAATGACTCGAGCCTTTTAATGTTACCCGTGGCCCATATAGGTGAGGCGTATGTGATGATCGGACGGATTTGGGATTTGTATATGAGTACTTTGTTTTGTGTGGATGTTTTGCTATTGTAGTGTAACAGTGGATAAAGCGCAGAGGCTGTGTTTCTGGCTTTTTGCAAGTGTATTTTTGATGTGAGGCATCCAAGTGAGCTTTTTATCGAGTGTGACTCAAGATATTTGGCGGTTTCCGCCAAGGTATGACCTGGCCGTGCATTGTTACTTCCCGGAGGTAGGTCGCCAAGCCTTCTTCGCGAAAAGAGGATGGCGACGCTCTTCGAGGGGTTCACGTCGATACGCCACTTGTCATACCATTCTTGGAGTCTGTTGATGTTAATTTGTAAGCGGTGTGTAATTATCCTGGGAGAACTGTATCGGACCATAACCGCCGTGTCATCTGCGTACAGAGCTTTGTATGAATGGGCGTTGTCTGAGAGGGGAATGTCGTGGGTGTAGACATTGAAGAGGGTGGGTGACAGCAGGGACCCCTGGGGGACTCCCGCCGTCATGAAGGCTATTCTTGAAAGAGCGCCGCGGTACTTCACTTGGAAGGTTCACTGGCGGAGAAACGATTTGAAGACACCGAGTAACTGGGGATCGATGCCTGTTTCGTGGGGTTTGAAAAGTAGGCCGTTTATCCATACTTTGTCGAAAGCTTTGGCTAAATCCAGGAAGATGGCGCCGGTGGACCGCTGGGTGTTGAAGCCGCCGAGGATTAGCTCGGTGACTCTCAGGAGCTGGTGGAGGGTCGAGTGTTGGGACCTGAAGCCGTGCTGCTCGTCAAGGAGGGTTGATACCTCGTGAATGTGCTTGAGGAGCCTGGTGAGGAGAATTTGCTCGTAGATCTTGCCGATATTCGAGAAAAGGCTGATCGGACGGTGGTTCTCGCAGAAGAGTGGGTCTTTTCCAGCTTTGTGGATGACCACGACGTGCGCGTGCTTCCAACTCTTGGGGAAGTAGCGCAGTCTGAGGGCTGAATTTATCAGATTGACGATGGTGAGAATGGTTTTTCGGGGGAGGGCTTTAAGAGCGAAGTTTGTTACGCCATCAGGACCGGGAGCTTTCTTGTTGCGTTTCGCCTCCGCCTTGTCTTGATTGTCGAAAACTAGACCGTTTTCGGCGTGAATGGGGTGGTTCGGGCTGGGAGTCGCTTGAAGAGACTTGGATAATCTCCACAGGGAGCCGTCCTGCGGGTTTATCTCTTGGATTTTCATATTCCAAGTGAACTGGGAGTGCTCATCGAGTATTTTCTTGATGAGGGCTTGAAGTCGATTGATGGAAGTTTTGACTCTACGGTTTTGGGTTCTGTGCCAGTGGCGGCGAAGCTGGTTTTTGGTAGTGATAAGATCCTTGATCGTGTTTGGCAGGTTCTCCCTCAGAGTGACGGGAGAACGCTCGGGTTGGGGGGTCGAAGAATCTTTTATCGAAGACATGATAGTCTCCGCAAAGGCGTCAACCGCTTTATCGAGTTCGGCCGTGCTCGATATGGCGTGGGGGATCGTGGTCTTTACTCCCACTCTGTGCAAGAAATACGTCCAGTCAGTTTTAACTGGGGGGGCGGGCGGGGTGGGGGGTCGGAGAAATAATGTAGGTTGAGCAGCACGGGGTTGTGATCTGAGTAAAGGTCGTTTACGATCTCGATACTGTATGCCCAGGGCGATTTGTGTAGTACGGCGATGTCGAGAACGTCAGGTGAATGCCCAAGGTGAGAGAAATGAGTGGGATCCTTGGGCCCTGCGACGACAATTTCGGGATGGGAGTCGGCGTAACTTTTCAAAATTTAAAATTGGCAAATGAGGATCGCGACAGTTTTTGTCAGTACTTGAAGGTGTCGCGAACCTGACCACGGAAACACCCGCGCAGGAGGCGTCCCCTTACCCATGCTTGCCCTCGGCAAACGGTGCGTTCGGCACACGCTGTTTTTTGTATAAATATCACAGTTTTTTGGAATAAAGTATGTCACATTTTTGGAACACCTACGCGTTCTTTATTACTCCCTTCACTTTCCTGATCACCATGCCGGACCGCCCTACGACCGACTCGGCTTGAACCAGATCTTTGGACCTTCCACCATGGTATTACCTGTCATCGTACATGACACCACCCGTCCCAGGCCCGGACATCTACGGCATCACCATCTGCCACTACTATCTGAGCGAACGAGCGAACCGGAGCACGCTTGTGCTCTCACCTTACAACTGAGAGCCTGGATGAGCGTAATAGGAGGCCGGCGTCTCTTTTACAGTCTTGTGCGGACATACCGTCCCGTACAGCCATCACATCTGAAAAGTTTGACCATTCTTGTGGGCTCTCGTCTGGTTTTGATATAAATGCTAACTATTGTGTTGTCTCGCCCACTCTCTTCAAATCTTATATAATTGATAATTCTTGTATTTTAATGTCTGTTATTGACGTAAATGCTGACTCAAGTGTCTTCTCATCCAATGCCATCTACTTTGACATGATCTACCATTCTTGTATGCTCTTGTCTGGTTTTGATATAAAAGCTAACAATTGTGTTTTCTCGCCCACTTTCGTCAACTCAAATATAATTGACCATTATTGTATTTTCATGTCTGCTTTTTATTTAAATATCCAACTCTGGTATCATCTCGTTCAATGCCATCTACTCCGATATGATTGAACATTCGTATATGCTTTTGTATGCTTTTGATATAAAAGCTAACTATAGTTTTTTCTCGTCCACTCTCGTCAAATCTTATATAATTGTCAATTTTTATATTTTCTTGTCTGCTTTAGACATAAATGCTGATTCAAGTGTCTTCTCGTCCAATGATATCTACTCTGACATGATTGACCATTCTCGTATGCTCTTGTCTGGTTTTGATATAAATGCTAACTATTGTGTTTTCTCGCCCACTCTGGTCGGATCTTATATAATTGACCATTCTTGTATTTTCTTGCCTGCTTTTTATTTAAATGCTTATTCTGGTGTCATCTCGTCCAATGCCATCTACTCTGATATGATTGAACATACTTGTTTGCTTTGTCTGGTTTTGATTTAAATGCTTACTTTTGTCTTTTTCCGCCCTCTCTTGTCAAATCTTATATAATTGTCCATTTTTGTATTTTCTTTTCTGCTATTGACTTAAATGCTGATTCAAGTTTCTTCTCGTCCAATGCCATCTACTCTGACATGATTGACCCATCTTGTATGCTCTTGTCTGGTTTTGATATAAATGCTTACTATTGTGTTTTCTCGCCCAATCTCGTCCAATCTTATATTGTTGACCATTCTTGTATTTTCTTGTTTGCTTTTGACATAAATGCTAATTCAAGTGTCTTCTCGTCCAATGCCCTCTTCTCTGACATGATTGACTATTTTTGTATGCTTCTGTCTGGTTTTGATATAAATGCTTACTATTGTGTTTTCTCGCCCACTCTCGTCAAATCTTCTATAACTGACCATACTTGTATTTTCTTGTCTGCTTTTTATTTTAATGCCGATTCTGGTGTCATCTCGTCCAATGCCATCTACAAAAATTAATTCCAGCCAATTTGTTTTAAAGAAGATCCTTTTGTTTTTTCAATCCTTCTACTTATGCACGCTGCATGCTTACTTCAAATATTTAGGTATACAAAAAAATATTCTTGTAATTAATATTCTAAATGCATTATTTTGAACACCGCGGACAGTGAATGGAACCCCATTCACCCCAACACAAATCTCGTTCATCCATGACAACTGATAACGCAAACAATAAGTTGTTTTTTCTTAGTAATGAATGAAAGAGAAAATGCTTCCTCTCCCATACTATCAGAATGTATTTTTATATTAAAAAAAAACTTGCACTAACGTAATTTGGAATCACAAAAATTTATATTTACGTATAGCTCTTCTTAAACCTATTCATAATATTGTATGCTCTTTTCAAAAGTTCGTCAAAAATAAATGCAATTTCTTAATACGTAAATATACTTATATTCCAAATCAAATTGAACTCACGTAATTTAGAACCGTAAAAAATATATTTACATATCACTTTACTTAAACCGAGTAATAATATTATGCTCTTTCCAAAAGATTGTCAAAAATAAATGCAATTTTTTAATACGTAAATAAACTTTTATTCCAAATAAAATTAAACTCGAGTAATTTAAAATCGTTAGAAAAATACTACATATTCCACTACTTAAACCTAGTAATAATATTATGCTCTTTCCAAAAAATTGACAAAAATAAATATTAAAAAAATTTAATTCATAAATATACGTTTATTAGGAAAATTTCTCTTTATATACAATATTATCAGTATACCAACCGGTCAGAATTTGTCCTTGCTTGGAACCGTCAACAATCTGTATAAATGACTATGATTGCGCTCGCACTCTGCAACGAACAACTGTCCATGAGAAAATAGTGGTTCGGGAAGTAACAGTTCTACACGTTCAAAAGTTTGTCCTTGAGATGTATTGATGGTCTGGCATAAGCTAATTTGACTGGAAACTGTTTCCTGCACATATTGAATGGTATACATGTAGTCACATCGGATAAAGTGTTGAAATTAATTCAAGGAATGAAATGTACAGTACCTTTTCTGTTCCCCGTAACAATATCAGCTTGAATTAAATTAGAACTAAAATTTTTATACAATATTTTTTCTATAGCACTATCCACAGTACATTCCCAAGGATAACAAGGGTCTATGGACCCCGAGGGATTTTTCACTTTCAAGGCCTCCTGTGTAGAGTTAAAAGATCAAAACACTAATAAGTCACAATTCCGCTTTATTTGTTTGTTCGCGATGCGCTAAGCAAGTACTGGTCTGTATTTTGAATTATCTTAAATATCCTAATTATTTTTCTAATCCGTCTCTATGAACGCATTTTTCTATGGCGAACAATCCAACTGACGTTTATGATGACGCATCCGGTGTCTCATTAACCCAAACCAGCTCGTCTCGCGTTAGTAGCGCCATCGTCGATATATCATGGACCTTCCGAAGCCAGGTAGTGTCGCCGTCAAGATGGAACCAGCGCCTCAAGGAGGAGGTGGAGAAGAAATGACATATACGGAGATAGACATAGACCTCCCTGATATTAAGAAGGAATGTTTGGAACACACCGAGAAGGTCGGCCACACAGCTGGTAAGCACTGCTTAAATTCAATACAAGTGATGTTTCTCCTTCTTCCCTGTGTGTGTGTTTGTGGCGTGTCTTATGTATTTAGTTTCTAAGAATTCGTTGTAATAATTCTATATTATATTTAGTGTTCAGATAGACCAAAGTGTCTGGCAGCAAATGAACGCCAAGCATCTAACTTCTCTATCGGTAAAGAATCAAACTCCCCCAACTCCACTTATTTGAAGCGTTTTGTAATGAAAATAAAATGTATCTAAGTTTCAGCAAATGTAAACAAATAAGTTTCACCAAAAATCACAACGCTATAATACACAATTATTACATTGGTAACTACTCACTCGAGGCGTTTATAGTATAAGGGACCTAGGCATACTTTTGGATTCCAAACCTTATTTCGATGCGCACATTGAGAATATTGTGAATAAAGCTTACTGCTTGCTAGGCTTTGTTTTCAGAAACAGCTTTGTATTTCGCAAACCTGAAACCTACCTTCTTCCTTACCATACGCTGGTCCGTTCTCAACTATGGTACTGCGCCCCTCATGGACTCCACTTTGCGCCATCTACAAAGTTAAAATAGAAAGTATCCAAAGGAAATTTGTATATTTCCTTAATTGCAGAATGACGCACCTAGACGGGGGTACATAGATATGCTCTCCAACTATAACGTGTCCACTCTCTCTAACCGGCGAACACACCTTGATCTCATGACCCTGTTTAAAGTTTGCAATAACATGATTGACTGTCCTACCTTAGTAAACCTAATCAACTTCAAAATACCACCCAGAACAACTAGACTCGAGGACTTATTTCACATTAGCCGGGCACGCACAAATGCTGGTGGCAGGGATCTATTCTTTGATACAAGCGGTACTTTTAGTAGAAAATTGAAAGCTGTGTTCACTAAAAAAAAACAAATTAGTGTTTATATTTTCTGTACTTTTTATTTTATTTTATTTTTTCTTAGTCACTGCATTTCCTATTTTTTTCTGTAACCCTTAATAAATTGATGTACTTTTATTTCCCTTCAAATTTAAATACAACTGTAGAGATTCATTTATCAGCTACAATATGTTAATCTGTGAGAAATGGTTGTAACACAGACTAACCCTCCAGTGTACTTATTTATATATTTACTATTCATTTACTGTCTGTATCTTTATTTTTCAAAATCAATTTTTTGATTATAAATATATCCATATATCATCCAGCAAATCACTAATAAAGGTATGAAGACGCTGGGATTTATTCTTAGAAATATTAAGGACCTCGACTCGTTGGAAGTCATGAAAATTGTATACCTGTCCTTAGTACGCAGTCTATTAGAATATAACTCAAGAGTGTGGTCCCCATACTACCTCATCCACATTAAAAAATATTAAACTAGTACAGCGCAAGTTTTGACGTTTTATAAACTACAAACTTCACGTTTCAATTCAACACATAAACTTTACATTCATTTTAAATACACAAATATTCACACCCTAGAAAATAACTGACTTTTGTTCAAGATAATTCACTCCGAAGTGACCTCCTACACCTTATCAAATTCAAAGTACCTCAGCGGGCAACTCAGCAAAATACATTCTGCAACAATGGCTTAATTGAGTTATCTTTAGAGAAGGTTGGCGATGATGGAGTTGGGAGTTTTGATTCTTAACTCCACAATTATAAACGACATGGCGTTCTTTCAAGTCGGCCCTCCACGGGTTGATAGTCAAATAGCAACGGCGTCCATTTCTATATTACAATAACAAAATATTCATAACTCAGCAGAAAACAGCTGTTTTGCTGCATTCAATAGACATTGATCTTTTTTTTTTTCAGGATCCCATCATGTGGATGAATTTAACAAAAATGGCGAACCTGAAAACAGTTCATCCCAAAGTATCAAGGAGCATTTTCTGGTTCATACAACAATCCTTTAACAGGACCTCGTCGAATAATTCAAGATCGCAAGATTCTCAAGTAATTAACCACCGGCTGACTCAGAGTAATGAAAACTTATTCTCATGTTCCGATTGCAATCAAGTGCTATTCACGAAAGTCATCTTTAAAGCTACATTTGCTGACTCACAGTGGAATAAAACCTTTCTCATGTTCCGATTGTAACTATTCCAGTTCAAACAAGTCAAATTTAAAGTTACATTTGCTGACTCACAGTGGAGTTAAGAAGTTCTCATGTTCCGATTGCAACTCTTCGTTCACATTAAAGTCGAGTTTACAAAGGCACATGTTAACTCACAGTGGAGTTAAACCGTTCTCATGTCCCGATTGCAACAATTCCTACTCACGCAAGTCGCATTTAAAGTTGCATTTGCTGACTCACAGTGGAGTTAAACAGTTCTCATGTTCCGATTGTAACTATTCCTGTACAACAAAGTCACACTTAAAGGAACATTTCGTAACTCATAGTGGAGTTAAACCGTTCTCATGTTCCAAATGCAACTATTCCTGTTACCGAAAGTCAAATTTAAAGGTTCATTTGCAGACTCACAGTGGAATTAGACCTTACTCGTGTTCTAATTGCAGCTCTTCGTTCGTAGTTGAATCGAGTTTACGAAAACACATGTTGACTCACAGTGGAGTTAAACCGTTCTCATGTTCCAGATTGTAACTATTCCTGTAACCGAAAGTCAAATTTAAAGAACCATTTGCGAACTCACAGTTATGATAAACCTTTCTCGTGCTCCAATTGCAATTCTTCGTTTGCAACAAAGCCTGACTTACGAAGGCACATGTTGATTCACACTGGAATTAAACCGTTCTCATGTTCCAAATGTAACTATTCCTGTTACCAAAAGTCTTCTTTAAAGGTACATATGCAGATTCACAGTGGAGTTAAACCTTTCTCGTGTTCTAACTGCAGCTCTTCGTTTGTAGTAGAATCGAGTTTACGAAAACACATGTTTACTCACAGTGGAGTTAAACCGTTTTCATGTTCCGATTGTAACTATTCCTGTAACCGAAAGTCATATTTAAAGAACCATTTTTTAACTCACAGTGAAAATAAACCTTTCTCGTGCTCCGATTGCAATTCTTCGTTTGCAGCAAAGTCTATCTTACGAAGGCACATGTTGACTCACAGTGAAATTAAACCGTTCTCATGTTCCGAATGTGACTATTCCTGTTCACAAAAGTCATATTTAAAGAAGCATTTGGTAACCCACAGTGGAGTTAAACCTTTCTCGTGCCCCAACTGCAATTCTTCGTTTGCAACAAAGCCTACCTTACGAGGACACATGTTGACTCACAGTGGAGTTAAACCGTTCTCATGTTCTGATTGTAACTATTCCTGTAACCGAAAGTCATATTTAAAGAGGCATTTGGTAACTCATAGCGGAGTTAAACCTTTCTCGTGCCCCAACTGCAATTCTTCGTTTGCAACAAAGCCTACCTTACGAGGACACATGTTGACTCACAGTGGAGTTAAACCGTTCTCATGTTCTGATTGTAACTATTCATGTAACCGAAAGTCATATTTAAAGAAGCATTTGGTAACTCACAGCGGAGTTAAACCTTTCTCGTGCTCGAACTGCAATCTTGCGTTTGCAACAAAGCCTACCTTACGAGAACACATGTTGACTCACAGTGGAGTTAAACCGTTCTCATGTTCCAAATGTGAGTATTCCTGTTCACGAAAGTCATATTTAAAGAAGCATTTGAAAACTCACAGTGGAGTTAAACCGTTCTCATGTTTCGAATGAAACTATTCCTGTTACCAGAAGTCAAATTTAATTGTTCTTTTGCAGGCTCACAGGTTAACCTTTCTTGTGCTCTAATTGCAACTCTTCGCTCGCAGAAAACTTGTACTTACGAAGGCACATGTTGACTCACAGTTGCGGTTGAACCTTTCTCGTATTCCGATTGTACCTATTAGTATTAACAATATTCATTCAAAGAAGTATCAGTCGTTTAAATAAGTATTTGCTTACTCACAGTCGAGTGAAATTTTTCACGTAGTCCAATTGTTACTCTACATTTGAAAAAAATTCCGGCTTAAAAACGCGCATTCTGACCCACAGTGAAAGAAAACTTTTTCCATGTTTAAATGGGTTTTCACTGACCGGCTTGTAGCTGAGTGGACAGACAGGTCGGATTCCCACTTTGGCGTTGTGGGTTCATTTCCTCTGCTAGCTAAGTCCTCCATAATTGCACAATAAACATCTACAGTTTTTGTATATGACTTGCTCAAGTCTTAGTTAGCGGGACTATATCTCAGTTGCGAATGCTGGAGGAACTCCGGGACTTCAACACGCGGTTGGGAAGAGGCTTGTGGAATTTTTATTCTGCAACAATTTCTTGCGTACGTATTTGAAGAATTTGTCCTAGATTACAAAAACAGTGATAGCGCTGTGTTTTTATGTATGCGTATGGTGTTTTGAAGTTTAGTTTATCTATATCTTATGACTGAACGTTCTTTACTATCATTGATGTATGAATAAAACTTATGTATTTTGTCTGCAAAATTCTAAAGCCAAAATGAAATTGAGGAATTTTGTTTTTTGTATGTAATTATTTCATATGTCACATGTCCTTTTTCAAAAAGTAATGGCACTTTATTTTATTTTCTGACTTATCTAATTTTTGCAGTGAAGCAAATTGACGTGATCATTTAAGGGGTTGAGTCTTTGGTTTGCTCTGAACTCAGTTGAGCTGCCGATCTTTCGCAAATGTGAAGGGAGGTTGGTCTCCAAGCCGTGGGGCCTGCTACGGCAAACGCTCGCTCTCCGAAATCGGTGTTGGGATTGCGTTTAGGTACTGAGAGTCTACCTATGGCCGGTGAAGATGCTGATCGAAGAGCTGCTTGTCTAGTATTAGTGTCGCTTGGAATGCACACTTCCGACAAGTAAGGCGGTGCCATGTCATGTTTCGCTTTAAAAATCATCCAGCATGGTTTGAATTGGATCCGTTTAGGACATTTAAGCCAATGAAGGTTCTTAAGATGTTGCGATATATGGGAGTATTTGGAAACGTCAGTTATCAGCCTTGCTGCGGCATTGAAAACTGACTGAAGTCTTTTATGTCTGTGAATATCCACGTTGTTGATAATTTGGTAACAAATTGTTTTTTTTTTATTTATTGATAAATATAAATATGAATGTGTTTAATGTCAGCATCTGTTTCACTGTTAGCTAATTTAGTTCGTCTGACATTTTTGCTACTTTGGAATATCTGTTTCGCCGAAGTGTAATTTTCATTCCTCTATTTTGGTGAATTTGAAACCATGTTTATCTGTTTTATTTATAATAATAATGAAATCTTAGATGTAAGTCACTAGTTATAAGTTATACTCAGTAGTTAGGTACTAGCTATAAGTCCTAATTGTAAGTGACTAGTCAGAAAATAATAGATGTAAGCCATTAGTAATAAATCCTAACTGTAAGTTATTAGTTATAAGCTTAGGTGATAAGTTATAGGTTAGATATATTAATTTGTAAAGCGCCCTTGAGGTGATTTTCGCATGAAAACGGCGATATAAAAGTTAACTCAGGTAACTCAATGCTCTCACTGAGTTTTTTGTGCTCGCATTTACTGGGTCAAACAGCTTTTAAGAATAACTTGCTCGATTCTTAGTGAGGGTGACTATATCCAAGTTGTAAATGCTGAAACGTACTGAGGGTAACAGTTTGTTGCGTACATATTTGATGTATTTGCTCTAGATTACCAAAACAGCCAAATTGCTTTGTTTTGAATTATTTTTATGGTAATTTTTGTTTTTAAATTGAAATAAAAAAAATTTTGTTTTGAGCCGTACCATTTAACAGTTTGTTGCGTAGATATTTCAGGAACACTAGTTTTTGCTCTAGAATTTACCAAAAAGCTTAAAATTGCTTTGTCTTAGTTAAAGTGATTATATTTTTTATGGTGTTTTTAGGCTTAGTTTATATATATTATCTTATAAGAAAACGTTATTTTCTCTCATTGATTCATTAATAAAACTTATGTATTATGTTGGTAAAATAACCTCTTAACATTCATATTTTACACCACCATTGTGTAGATTTGTTTTGAACCACGCGTTTTGTATTAATAAAAAAATGCTCAAAAAGAAAGTTTCTGATCTATCTTTTTCGAATGCTCAAATGAAGAAACCACTATTATTTTCTTAGCAATTGGAAACTAGATGACAAAAATGCATTTGGAAATATTTTTTCTATTCAATAATTGTAAAACAATAAAATCGTCATTTTTTACCCTGTTATCGACAATATCGTCGCCGGAAAAGCAAAAGGGCTAAAGTACCATTTCGGGAAGATTACACCATAGCACTTTAAAGTTTTTTTGTTGTTTTAAAATAAAATTCATTTGTCTTCAGTACCTGGTTCCACTCTGAAAAAAAAGCCTCCGGTAACCCAATGCTCTCACTACAAATCGTGATATTAGAATTGGTTTGAACCAAGCCACCCAGAAGGTTATGTTGAGTCACATTCAGAATCAACACAAGTATCGACAAAGTCACTATCTTTTGTAGCTAAACATTGAATATTTGATCAAATATGAACATCGAATATTTGAATCGAGTACAACAATATTTTAATAATAATTAAATTAAACCGAGTCCTCGGCCAACCAGAGGATGGTACTAAACTGAATTGGGTCAAACCAACGACAATTTGTATTTATGAGCTAGAAGTGAAGTAGTATTTGGTTTCTATCTAGTTCCCGTGGCCGTGTGCGACACTCGACGGACTTTTTTTTGTTATGTCTACATTATTTTTATTATTTCTGTAATTTTTAAATGTATGTAACAAAATAAATCAAATAAAAAAAAAAAATTAAAATAAAATAAAAAAAAGGTAAGAAAGGAAGTTAAACAAATATATATGTACTTTTTTTTAAAACATGTTTTTCGACTTCTAATACTAATAATAACGAGTTATTTAAATCTTTTCTTCTACATAGGAAATTGGACATTATTTTGCAAATAACTTCAAATTAAGAAATAATTTAAGGAAAAAAATATACAAAAATTACACGTTGTAGATAAGATCACATCAATGACGAGAAATTCTTTGCAGAATCAATAGGTTTTCCGTTCTGAATCTCTCCTCACCGACGTCGAATGTCGAAATCGGAAGAGATTTCGTTAAGGAGTAATATATTCCTCCCCACGGACAGAGCCATGTTGCAGGCAGGTTGGTTCTACTGCCAGGAAGATAGAATAATCTATGACAACGCTGTCATGTCAACAACAAGAAAAAGCTAACCGAATTTTCTTTTACAATATTATAAATTCATCCATCTCGACTGTATCAATAATTCTAAAGGTCTTTACAAATGATATAGTATGTTTTATTCTGTCGAAACAAAAGTGTTTTGGTAATGTTTAATACGTTTTCAAAATCAATTTCTGCCCTCCGACTATGTGAAGGGACAGTTCAGGAATGTGGACCCAGCCCGCTGAAAGCCCCGTTCCCAGACTATGCTACATTCGTACGAAAGGATTCAAACCGTCTGTTGTCTTTCATTTGAAGAGTACGGGATGTGTGAGTTTCATAACAAATATATCAAGAAAATTTGGTTTAACCCGCTGTTCGGTGAATTCTCTCAGAGTGCTCCAAGCATTCCTTTTTTATATCTGGGAGATCGATATCTATTTCACCATACGACATTCCACCCCCGCCTTCTTCTCGAGTCCCTGGTTCTGCCTTGATGGCGACTCGCTCAAGATGAGAATGCTCCATTGTTCCTAGAGCCTTGTTCACCTGGAAACCGAGAGTATTTATCAAGTCTTTACTCGGAAAGCGTTTAGTTACGGGGAGTGAAGCAGACGCCGACACCACCAAACAAACTACTCTACAAGACGCTTTGTTCTCCTAAAGGCTGACACATTAGAACCCCCAACCGGCTGAACAAGCAGTCAAAACTAGGAGAAAGATTCTCACGGGACAAAGAGCTTCAAAGTTATTGAAAAGAACTCTTCAAATTTTAGAAGGTTGTAAACCCAGTAGAGCTGAGTCAGTTCCGATTATGTGATCTCGTCACTCATCACAAAGGAGATCATATTGTGGTTATCACAGACAGCGCTTTTCGAACTAGAAATGAACATTTGGAAGAAATGATTTTTCTAGACAGTCTAATGACAACTTTAAAAGTTATGAACTAATTCATGTAGTTGATACTTCAGAGTAACAATATAAAGAGACCGTACTAATTTGTGACAAATCGTTGACAAACTCGCAAAATATAGCTCTCTCTTTATGCTCGGTTCTATACGCATATGAGAAAAAGAGACAAACAATTGTTGAAACCAATACACGATTTGGGGCGGGCTTAATACCATGTCCGCGATATTTGATCTGTACGAACTTCATTCACGTTTGGAGTGTCAGGCGAACGGACTGTCAAAAGTGCGTAAATAGTTAAAAACTTGAGTTATTTTTTGTCCGATATCTAGCAAAACATCATGGCCATATGTGCTATACTTGGTTGCTTCAATCGAAGTACAAAAGGACCAAAAACAAACAGTTTTCACACGTATGTACCATAAAAATCGTCTTTTTTAGTTAGATCTCAAATATTTAACATTCTAACCTACAAAACAACTAGTAACTTACACCAATATGTATTTAATCTTTGGACTATTCGTTCCAATATAATAAACTTCCGTTTGAAATGAGTTTTAGTGGATTCGTAATATTTTTTAACTTAGAGATATTTACTAGCTGTCACATAAGAAACCATTACAAGGGGAATCCCCATATTGTACGGCTTCTGAAAGTATCCCGGTCTCTTTCTTTCTCATGATACTAACGCTAAATTGTTGGCAAACAGATAAAGACAGAATAGTGTTTATCTCTTAGTTATATTTATAATTTCGGTTACGTCCCCAGATTCAGGGCTATGCCAAAATTGGAATATTATTATTTATTTAATTATTTTAGATTTCCAAAGGATGAAAAAAGACGAGAAAAATCTAATTTCTTTTTCTTTGATTTAACAAATATGTTAATATGAATTCATACGTTTCATCTGGATTTTTTATACCCTTAGCTTCTAGTTAATTGTTTTTTTTAAATCTATTGATGTGCACATGCACTATTGTACCCATTTCTGAACCTGTTCTCTGAAGATTTATGATAACGATCATGCATTTAGATAGTTTTAATTTTGTATACATATTATATATTATTTTCTCCTTGTTAGTTAGAATTATTAGCTTAATTAATTAAGTATGAAGCGCACTTGACGTGAAATATCACAAAACTGTGCTATATAAGTTCACTGTTATTATTATCTGCTTTCGAAATTTCCTTACAAAATAACGCGGGACGGAAAACATCCCTACAATACTTAAAAGCGGTGTCATGTTTTGTGAATTTTTTTGTGTCTCTTTCTCTCTCATGGTGTACGACGTAAAAACGCAGAGAAAGTGATTTATCGCAAATTTATATAGGTAAAAAAAAATTGATCTCTCCATATATTCTTACTCCAAGGTTAAGAAAATGATTTAACATCTGTTATCACCGTACATTTTTTTATTTTACTTTTTGTTTGTAAACTATTTTGTTGATGGAACTGAAGTTCATTTTATAATATGTATTATAAAATGTTCTGTACTAATAATTTAATTCGTTTATATTTTTATCTATAAATAAGATTTTAATAATCTTATTGATTAATGTATATTTGAATAAACAAAAAAAATATACAACATTCATTCTTTTTAATGATTTACAACTACCTACTCACAACAAAATACCTAATTTACTTAATTTGTGACAACCCTGTTAGTGATTTTACTCCGAGTTTAGGCCACACCCTTTGGTCATTGCTTGGTCAAAAAGTGCGGACAAAATTTCGCAAAGTTAGGTCTCTAGATATTGTTACTCTAAGGTTGATACTTACGGCCGGTTTCAGCTTCGTGTTGGTGCTGAGAATATGCGTTGGATCATTGGGGAAATGGAAATATACTTATGTTTGTAGATAAAGATGATTAAAATTTTTGTTTAGCCGAAATTGATAGAAATATACATTTCATCCAAGGTTTTGTACTAATGCAATCGAGAACTGTTTTAGTCATAGTCGTCCAGTACAACAAGGTTACACCGTAGCACAGCAAAGAGTCCATAGAAAGAACAGAATTAAGAAAACAATTTCTCGTTAAAACGAACTACACGGACTCCAGGCCGGTTTTCGTTGCATTATATTTATTATTATTTGTATTTTACATTTTACACTGCTTCTCTTTCATTAAGTGTTTTTATTCGAAAACACAAATATTAATATACATATACTAGAGTACGAGTATAATACAAGAGGAGGATTACGATAATTTTATTTTACTTTCAAACGGTAGAAGGTTAGGCCGTTTCGAATTAAAAAATCCTCAAAGACGCCTAGAAGGATGATATACAACAAAAGTTCATTCTGACTTACACATAATATCGTTCGGGATGTACAGCACCCCGTGCAGTAAGTACCGAGTGCACGCCTCCCCTGCCCAAAACCTACCCTCCTTTTATATTTGACACAAATAATTGTACATTTTTATATTGCTTTGCGAATTAAGTTTTGTAACAAATGATTCCAATCACACAATCCTGAACTAGCCGAAGCACTATTACTAGATAAAGAAAATAATTTACTTGTAAATCCAAATACCCTATCTAATGCCTAACCTAAGTACATGAAGTAAGAACTATGTTTTGACTAATTAAATAAACATCACGCTGTTTCTCCGCAGGGGTGGGCAGAGAGGACGGACCGCCAAAGAACTCTCTCTCGGCACACACTCCTTGCTTCACACACCGTCTCATACATACTCTTCTGTTATTCTGACTCTCCACGTGACTCGATTCAAGTATTTTAATCTTTGAACTGTTTCATTCATCCACCTGGCTCCGCTGCCAACTGCCGCTCCATAGCGATCACGTCAGTTCTATCCAAGGTGATGGATCGTGCGACCAACGACCAGCGACCAACCGCTCACACACCTAGAGAAGCACTACATTACGGACGACCGTCAATACGGACCGGTCCTGCGGTAATCTTCTCACGTATGGGACGCGTTTTGAGGACAATACAAATATATCAACAAGTGGTTGCTTACTTTTGACAGCTCCGATTGCAATTTGAGTTTGGCAAATTTAAAGTGGGCTAATAACTTAGTGGACTGTGTAAGATATAGGTGGGTTACAACAGTGGAGGGGCTGTACCCGAATGTTTTTCGTTTTTTGGCCTACGTTTTAAAGATTAAAATAGTCAAGGATTGGAAAATGTCGCAGTGACGTCACTATCATACCATAGATAATTTAATATTTTTAAATTTATGTTCATAGAGAATTAGTCAGTTTCAGTGTCCATAAATAATGCGGGGCATAACTGAATTCGTAAAATTGTGCATTATACTTTTACAATTTATTACGCTTCTGCCAGTCTGTTACCACTCAAAACATACGAAATGACGCTACGAAATACACGTTCTTAGAAGAAAAATAGTGATAATGCTTACTCTCTTTAACAGAAATCAACCAATCTCTATTAATTTACCAAAACACCAAACTTACGATGCTCAAAAAAGATATCTTTGAAAAAAATAAAACGAGAAATGGCCGATTAAAAAGAAAAGCTGAATTTATCGGTCTTAAGTAGGATGCAATCTTGACAAAACTTAATGACCTGATGGAAATGAAAACCGAACTGGATAAAATGAAGAATAAAATAGCTTATTTATGGTTTTAAAGTTTATTTTGTAGAACTCCATTTTAATTTTTAGGTTTTTTACTTTTATTTAAACAATAATTATTATTAATTTAAATTTTTAAAAAACAGTTTTTAACATAAAAAGCTCTGCGATGTAATTATTTTACAAAAAGGTTTTTTCTGAGGGCATTATCAAACAGACAGTTTGATAATGCCCTCAGAAGGCGAAACAGCTGTCACGCGTAAAAATAATTACATCGCAGAGCTTTTTAACTAAAAACTGTTTTTTAAAAATTTAAATTAATAATAATTATTGTTTAAATAAAAGTAAAAAACCTAAAAAAAAAAAAAAAAAAAAAAAATAAAATAGCTGTAACTCACTGTCAAATACATGCACTTGTCCTTCTGTAAATATAGCTGAACACATAACATACATTGGCATTATGAATATTAATTTATTAGCTTGGCAGATGATCTCTTAAAATGGAAACTTCATGTTACAAATCTATTAACGAAACTGAGGAGACTCATTTATTTATTTCTAAATGTAAGACACATGTTAAATAAAAAACAACTAAGGCAAGTTAACTGTGCACTTGTGCAATCGTCTTTAGAATATGGCATTATCAGTTGGGGTAGTGCCACCAACAATTGCCTGGAGCCTCTAATAAACATCCAAAAATTATTTCTGAAAGTTATAGTTATTATCACTGAATTTATTTTTACGGAGCTAGACGTCCTAAACTTGAAAGATACTTGTATCGGACGTGATACTCATTTTAATTATGATCATATGTCCTGTACCTTTTTTCTCATCATATTGCATCAGACGTGATACGTCTTTATATTTTAATCATTTATTCTGTCTTCTATTTGCCCGTACGGACGTCATAGCCTCTGGGTGCGTGAAAGAGAAATGAGCCGACCTGCGCGAACAGGCCTCATTTCACCTTTTACGTCACTGACTGTCGCTATGCCGTGCGTAACGGCCCCTGCGCCGCTCATTCTGTGCCCTGCGTCGCGGGTCCCCTCTCCGGACTCCGCGCCGCCACCCTCCGGCCCCTGCCGATCGCCGAGCTCAGCTGAGCCCCTGATTGGCTGGGGCCGAAACGCGCGCCAGAATGAAGCGGAAATTCTCCAATCATGTAAATTGTACCAAATTGTATGTCGATTCCCGTAAATACGGTGAGAGGTATCAATAAACGAATTACGCACGCCTACTCACCTGTATTTACGGAATCCAATGTTATAAAACTTGTTTAGCTCTAAGACTAAATTAAGACTCTACAAAGCTGCAAGGGCCACCATGTTCACCCCACGCGGCCCCCCTGTATAACTGTAATATTTTTGTATATGCACAATAAAAATGCAGGCGAGCTGCGGAGTGGTTTAATCGGAGGAGGAAGAGGCAGGCTAGAACCTAATTTTTCATGTTCAGTGATGCAAAATTATTTACGCCCTCAGCGGCCCGCGGAAAATCCCGCGGGGCAAACAAAGGCCAAGCTCTAGCGGTGACGGCACGGTACCGCTGAGGAGTTAAAGCCAAAATTTTCCTTCCCTTAAAAATTGTCTTCATCCCTTGCTTGCATCACTGGACTTGCCTGCCTCTCCGCCTTCGCCGCCCGCTGCCTCGCCTGCCCTCTGACTGAGAAACTGGGACTTTCACTCATTGGACCTTCTCTCTCGCCATTCAAGCCCAGTCTTCGAAGCAGACGGACCGGCAGCGCACCCAGCACTCGAAGCGGACTGGCAGCACTGTGGCCACGACACCGACAAAACAAATACTCAAATTCGAAACTCTAAACAAATACTCCGAAAAGTCGCCTTTCAAGCGCACATTCACTTGTACCCTCAAAAGTCACTTGGTCGAACTGGAACACGGAGCGGACGACCTGCCCTCTCTCTATTCTCAAAGACGCGGACACGAGTTTACAGATCGTGTCCCGTATAATACTCTTAAAGTATCTTACTGCTCCAATTTAATAATGTCCATATGTTTGAAGAAAGGAAAAATTCTAGAACCTTAAAGCAGTCACACATAAAATTCTTTAATATCCCAGTCTATAAAACCGGTTACGGACAAAAAAGTTTTAAATACAACGCCATTTGATTCTTTGCCCAGCACCATCAGAAACATACAAACCAAAAGCTCCTTTAAAAGCAATATCATTACACACTTTAAAAACTAAATTTAATTTAATTATTTATATGTAGATTCAATATCTTCAAATTTGTCATTTACTATATTATTTTATATTTACATTATGTATGTACTATATTTTAGAAATTTACATGTTACTGTGTAGCTAAAAAACTAATTTTGCAAATTTCCATCCTAACACAGGCTTATGCCTAGTGGCATGGGCAATATACCAACTAATAAAAAAAATGTTCCAGCAAAATAATAAATAAATACAAGTCTATAGAGGGGGTCCTTTGCAGTGTCCAATAAAGATCAGCTCAATGATGTAAATTTTATATTTTTGTTTTCAATCTTAACCTCCTAACTTTAAAACCACCTTGAAAAAATTTCACACAAACTTCTTGGATATATTAACTATAATCTCAATCTGCCATTGAAAACAAAATACGTACCTGCGTAATGGAAGAATTAACTTTTTTGTTTGAATTTTTCAATGACATTACAGACAGCCCTGATTTACTGAACTTTATTGCTTTCATATACCAACGAGTAGTACTCGATCCAAAATTCTATTCAGTTGTAACAATAATATCAGGCCTGAGTCTAAATTGCACGCAGTCAGTGATGCGTACGCAGAGGCGGCTGATGTATTTATCTGCACGGAATGTAGATACAATAAGACAATATCGCAAATCTTCAATCAAACAAATACAATGGATGGGATATTTGAAATGTTTGCTACTCATTCTGTGAGCAAATAATTAGCAATGAATCAATATAAATTGTACCTATGCATGTAAAAGCCCGCTTGGCCGGATACAATTGAACGAATACAAAAGGTTCTGCCAGCTGGCTGTTGCTATCTGCTAGCAAAGAGTTTCATATTGGCAACGGCAATCCATCACCGCGTGCAGAGGAGAAATTTAAAAAAAATTACCTTTTTTCATAACCTTGGAGTAAGAATATCTATACAGAGAGAGCTAATTTGTTTTACCCAACCTATACAAATTTGCGATAAATTACTTTCTCCGGGTTTTTACGTCGTTTACCGTGAAAGAAAAGAGACAGCAAAATTTTGGCAAAATTTCACACCGCTTCAAAGTATTGTGACCATGTTCTTTGACTCGTGCATCTCATGGGACTCCGCCCACACGCTTTGATGTGCAACTACACTGAACATAACTCAACGGTTTTTTAGGTTATATTGTTTATTTATTTTTATAAGAATACTTTGAAAAAGTGGTTATACGAATAAATAAAAATATTGTGTCGACTTGTGATATGAATGGATGTATAAATACCGTAACCCTAGTCTTAGCCACGCCCAGGTTCAACCGAGTCAGTGAAACCTAGTAAAAACTGACTACAGATCGATCTACAGCGTTACCTCTTTTATATTATGGCTCAAAGGTCATAACACAAATGATTCATATAAAACAGTAAATATTTTATTCGTGGCACGTTCCAGAGTTGTAGATACTTTAAGTATCGCCCTGGTGAAAGACCACCAAGAATTTAGTGGTCAGATCTGAATAGTCGGGTACCTCCTTACCTTTTTCTTTTCCATCTCTTACGCCCCCTTCCTTTCTTCGGCCTCAATATATATATATGATGATAAAGATGATGCTGATATCGAGCGAAAAAGAAGAGCACTGTGCATTAGAGGAAACATGATTGCTCGAAGATTCAACAAATGCAGCCGAGAAGCAAAACGGCAACTATTAATTACATATTGTACAAGCCTGTATACATCGGAGCTGTGGACAAATTTCAACCGTGCAACTTTAAAAAGAATGGAGGTAAAATACAACAACTCGTACCGGATGCTTTTCGGGCTGTCATGGTACTGCAGCGCTTCAGAAATGTTCGCAGAAGGACGAGTTCCCGGTTTCAGAGCCTTAATAAGAAGACGTATCGCCAACTACCGAATAAGAATAGGCACGAGCGAAAACACTCTTGTGAGGGCAGCACTGGACTTCTTGCAGGGCCCCGTTTATAAACAATGGAGTCATTTCCTGATGTCTTGAAACGAAGTTTAATTTTATTTCTTTATTGCTATTATTTATTACTATGTTATCATGTTTTCTATTTTTATTTATTATCTTTGTATTTTTTTATCTTTCTATATATTATATGGAACTCATGGGATTGCACCACCCTCCCTGAGATCTGGAATAAATTTATAAAAAAATAAAAATAAAAAATATATCATTTTTTAAAAATCTTTTGGTTACTGTATATGAAAAATAAAGCATTACTGATCACTGCCTAGCAAAGGGGAAGTAAAACCTAAAAAACATCAGTGTTTTATAACTGTCGTATTGGTAGGTAATTACAAATAATTATATATTATTTCTTTACCTAACTTGAACTGGGTTCTTTACGAACTAAAATTAATTTCATTGACATTTCTACAATTGTCCCTTGTCTATGGTAATATCCATCTGACAGCTGTCAACTGTATGCCACTAACTGCTCCGTTCTGCATTAATATTACATAAACTGCTCTTCATTTGCATGTTTGGATTGACTGCTTATATCGTTACGTTTATTTCTAAAAATATAGAATTA
>JAGWCC010001450.1:0-32155 GCA_022651775.1 Drusus annulatus | reverse complement strand
TTTTGGAAAAAGGGGGAAAAAAAAAGGGCCCCTTTCCTTTTTTTTTTTCATTTGGACCAAATCTGTTAATCAAATTGGGTAGCTTTTAAGTGTTAAGAAACAATAAGACTGTATATTAGTAGACATGTTCTATGGGGGTCATTATTGGTCCCTGCAAGGTCAATCTAGTTTTCTTTTTATCAACTCGTGCCCCGCATACTTACGCTTTTATTTGTTTCAAATAAATGTTCCCAGTGAAACAACTTAGCATTTCCACTGCGTCTTGATTTATGGCAACCAGGTTGTTTCACGTGCCGTTATTTATAACCAGTTTTTATTCAAGATATCGCTATTTGAATCCTGAATAACAGTGTTAAAAACACATTCCTGCGAACTTGTTCTATTAAATAATCACGAAATAATTGAAAGTCTGCAAAAAACGACGTTCACTTTTACATGCTTTGTGAAAACGTTACGCCCCTTGTCTGTGAATTGTTGTACACCTAGCGAAATGCAATACAAATGTATCTATAGGGAGGCCGAGTGCAACATCTTCCCTCTTGTATCGCGAAGATGTTTCCTGGATTATTATTGGTGGTCCAGTGACTGCGTTCGCCCATTATCAGAACACCCTCCAAACCATTATCCCTCCACCGTGATGGTTTAACTCGCGTCTTTTGACTCGGGGACGAAAAATCGATACAGAATAAAGTGCGAGGCCAGTCAACTACTCGGCTTTTCAATTGGTCGGTATAACTCGTGGATGTATCTTGTCCCCTAAAATAATTAATGAATGTTGAAAGAACGAGATCATAAATATTGTCACTGGGTAGCTTTTCAGTGCTGTAAAAGTTTGAAGATCGTATCATCGAGTTATAAATACCAGGAATGGTTGATATCGGAAATTGGATGTCACTGCGGTTCCAGTTGCCGGTGACTGCTGAGGAACCCGTTATTAATCCAGTTTTTTTTTGGAACCGGTTTCGGGTGCCAGAAAAGTTCCACGAAGAAGATTTGCTTATAGAAATCATGTTTGTACTATTATTTTTTTTTTTAAAAGAGGGGGGGTGCTGCTAGCGATATTCTGAGGCCGAGAAGCACTAGCTGTGGAACCGGTTCTTCGCCAAGTACTGGTGTTCATGGAATTTCTCGCCAAAAAGAACCGCAACCGTACCTTTCCGACGAAAACCATAAAATGGATATTCGCCATTTTTATTTGTAAGAAAAGTGAACCGGTTTCTCAGAGAAATAATATCGACGGTTCCAGTGACCGGCTTGGAACCGGTTCCTTTTAACCGGGACAGGAATATCGACCATCTCTAATGAATGCCAATGAGTTCGTAGCGGCAATGTTTTTATGATAATCAACTCAGAAAGGGGGATACTACATTGGTACGAAAAACCATCGGAGGAGAATAAGGAAAAGAGCGTAACATATTCAAACAAACTCAAAACAAATTGTGTCGTAAGTGATTTACATACGGATGCATTCTAGATGCTAATAAGAATATTCTCACATTCTCATTCGAATATTCTCTACAAGACTGGAGATTATCGAAGACGATCTAGTTAACTAACAACTAAATGATAATATTTGTGGTATTGCAATAAAGTTGGCAAAACGAATTGATTGGGCTTCCGCCGCATTTAATTTAATTTTGAATTTTGAAAGGTCACACCGCCTAAAATTAGAAATATACTCGAAGAATATTGATGTTAGTGGTAATAAATAGATACAAGACTTTTGAAATGAAAACCAGTTTTTTGGCGTTAACAAACTTCGCACCAATTTTCTGAAGACTGTCAACTATCAAAACGTGACTGTTAACTGTCAAAACGTGCAAATGGTGATATGATTACCACTTCTCGCTTTTTCAGGTTTTTCATATGTAAAAAAGATACCTTCACCTTAGATGAATGAAATAATGTAGATACGTTACTGAGACAACGCGCGTAAACTGAGTCTGAGAGACATACCTGAGATTTACTGCGTTCAGTATCACACAGTCGTTCGACAGACAAGCTGTCACGGGAAAACGGGAGCTCTTCAACCGAAATAAAGTGAGACAGCGAATGCAGATATACATAGGTGTGTGGAAGACAACCGTTTCCGTACGTCGTACTCTAATTGGCTAGTCGCTCAGTAAGTTCGTCGGGGAAGAGAAATTATAACAGTAAAGCGGGACGTTCATATAGCTATCTCATCCGTACACACACATTCTGTTTGGTATTGCTATCCTTTTCATAAGCATTATGAGCATTGAAACTTGAATCCAGACAGTGCCATATTTATCGTTCGATTTGTATGAATATGACGTGTCTTGTATTTTATGTCTATGACCTACATTATCTTTCTTTTATTAATCAGTGGGTCTTTATAATCAATGCTTAATATGTTTTTATGTAGTTTAGTAAAATGTTATCATCGTTTTATTTACTTCGTTGTGAAAACGTAAACCAGTTAGAGATAGTCGATATTCCTGTCCCTTTTAGTTATCAGTGACTTTGTCGTTACGGTGACACTATATCGCACGTTATTATTGTATCTGAGTAACCAGTTAGTTTCGGAATCGGTTCCATTAGGAATTTTCATAAAATTATTATTCAACAAATTTGCAATGGTTGATACAATACCCTCCCACCCATCAAATAAAATTCTTATCAACCT
The DNA here is from genome assembly GCA_022651775.1 of Drusus annulatus. Taxonomy (NCBI): domain Eukaryota; kingdom Metazoa; phylum Arthropoda; class Insecta; order Trichoptera; family Limnephilidae; genus Drusus; species Drusus annulatus. The sequence goes on along the minus strand of JAGWCC010001450.1, from coordinate 29,508 downwards.
TCTCGCCATCGAGAGTTATCTCCAAAAGTCACTGAATAAAGGACCGGTTCCACCACGGTCTCCGGTAACTGGAATCGCAGTCACAACCCATTTCAGATATCGACCGTCTCTAAAATTCGTAATTTGAGAGATACAATTTTTTTTTTAAACAATTTATTCACCCATTAAAGGGGATCTTGTCTACGTTTAAAAGATATATATTTACTGTTTGAGTAGACTGAATGCTGTGGAAATGAGATACTTGAGACGTATGTGCGGTAAAACCATGTATGACCGTATTAAAAAATGTGGATATCCGGAAAGAATGCAAAGCTGATGTGAGCGTAATGAATAGGCTCAAGAAAGAGACACTTAGATGGTTTTGACATGTAGAACGAATGGACGAAGAAAGGAGTGTGAAAAGAATATATGATGCGAAATTGAATGGAAGAAGAAGTCGAGGACGTTTGAGAAAGACATGGCACGATCAAGTAAATCAAATACTTGAATCGGGTCATGTGAAGATTCAGAATAACAGAAGAGTATGTATGAGACGATGTATGAATGTGAATGAAGCAAGGAGTGTGTGCCAAGACAGAGTTATATGGCGGTCCATCCTCTCCGCCTACCCCTGCGGAGAAACGGCGTGATGGTTAGTTAGTTAGTTATCTACTGTGTTTAGGTCAAAGGTCTTATTCCACATTTTTGCAAGCGAACTTGGGCCTAGTGGTTTGAATCACCATCACATTTTAACATTGTCGCAAATCGATGATTAGCACCATTATGATTTTTTTTACCGTAATCAATTAAAAAAATCTCACCCGTTAACCACCGACTCTCGGCCCATTTCACCATTTGATCAAACTATGGTCAGGTGTCAAGCATAACAGCATGAACGTTATGTTATCACTAAGGTCTAAATTTCCTTGCAAAAAAAAGTGGAATAACGCATTTGACTTAAACACTGTCGATATATTTATTTGCATCTAAACTCATAAATTTTCTCATTATTCTTTAATTACCTTCTCAATTGACGTTTTGCCTCTTTCATTTCATATTTTCTGTCTCATTCTCTCTGTTTTTTTGTTATAATTTAAATGTTATTCTATTGTTTTCTCACTGTTCTCTTATTTTATTTTATATTGTGGTCTCCCTCTGTATGTATATATGTAACCGCACACTTTGTATAATTTAATTTTGTACCACCATAATAATAATAATAACAGTGAACTGACTAGCGTTGAATGCTTCACGAATTGTTAGTTCTTTAAAATGAACCCTTCGAACAGAACACTTCAATTGAAGTCGAACTCGCAAAAAAGAGAAGGCTAAAATGAACTACCAACTTCAATTGAAGTATTTGTTCACTGAAATGAAGTAAATGAAATGAGTGAACGCTAAAATGAACTACCGACTTCAATCGAAGTATTTGTTCAATGAACAATGAATGAAATAGGAACTGTTGCCAAAAGAAGTAGTTCTTTGAAGTAGTTCGTTCAAAGCGGTCACAACGCTAGAACTTACATATCGCAGTTTTGTGATATTTCACCTCAAGTGCGCTGATGATGCTTGGGCTAAGCGAAACCAATCGCTCATAAAAATTTAAATAATATCCCTAGGTCTTATACAAAGTTATTATTTCATTTTCATTAAATATGTCAAACCACAAAGTGATTGCTTTCTGCGAAAATAGATTTTTTTTAAGTTCGCACTCGTACACACGTACGTACTCACAAGGGGAGATTAAGCGCACAATAGTTGTTGAATTCGAATGCGATTTTGGTAGTAAACTGTTGATTTGCGCAACTTTGAGACTAGGCAATTAAAACGTCCAGGGTTTCGAGACCCTAATAAATTAAAACCGAATTATCAAAGGACCCTTAACTACCCGTTGTGCATTTATATTCCTCGCGGCTCCGGCCACATTGATCTATTCCGGTAGGCACCAATGATTGCATACTGTGCATTCACCTGCCAAGTGTTTTCTATTTCAGTCCTATTTAAATGGGTCGGTTTGCTGACTACAATGAAGTGTAAAAATCATCACGAACGAAATAACTGAATTTATTTGGGATGGTGTACTAATTGAAATATTATCCAGAAAACTGTATTACAATACAGTATCGTCCCTGGAAAGGCAAAACGGCTTATGCGACACTCGAAAAATGAGTTGAATATGCAGTTTTTTTTCTGCATCGAATGCTCTAACTCTCGTTTGATTCTGAGGACTTTTGTGGCCCTTCAGCCATCTAAAATATATTAACCTTTTTTTGTTTATAGTGAATACCGCACAAGAGTCCCAACTGCTCCCAACCTTCTAGAGCCAGTGAGACAATGGCATCCCCACTTGGGGTATGTTGCGAGGCTGAAGGTAGTGGGGAGGGGTAGGAGATGGCGAAGAGGAAGGTTAAGAAATATCTGGCAATTCAGATCTGGTCACCAAACACGGCTTAAGCCAATACAAGCAACGTTTCGATTCTGTTTTTTTTTTCGATACTTAGAGTATCTACCACTCTGAAACGTGCCGCAAATATACTTTTTATTATTTTATATGAATTAAATGTGTTATAAAACATGTTAATTAAATAAAAGTTATTGGCGCACGCCGGGCTTGAACTCGCGACCGTTTGATTCGTAGTCGTGCGTCTTACCACTCGACTAGGGAGGCCGTCCGTATTAGGGAGAAAGTTTGACTCAAGCGACTCAAGTTTGGGACTTTTTAGCTTTTTGCGTATTGAGTTACCTGAGTTAACTTTTTTTTACAAAATCCAACCAGGTACTGAAGACTTATAAATTTTATTGTAAAAAAAAAAAAAAATTCCAATGCTCTGGTGTGAATCTCCAAAAATGGCACTTCAACCCGTTTGCCTTTTCGGCATCGATATGATTCTAAAAATTAGGTAGGGCACGTATCCGAGTGCCTTTGTTAAATAAGCGCCCCTGCACCATAATAATATTTATTTAAAAAAATTGAAACTTCATCACATCATGCCCTTTGATAATGACCATTATTAAATTTGAGACCAATACGTCGATATTATGCTCTGGTGTGAATCTCCAAAAATGGCACTTCAGCCCGTTTGCCTTTTCGGCATCGATATGATTCTAAAAATTAGGTGGGGCACGTATCCGAGTGCCTTTGTTAAATAAGCGCCCCTGCACCATAATAATATTTATTTAAAAAAATTGAAACTTCATCACATCATGCCCTTTGATTATGACCATTATTAAATTTGAGACCAATACGTCGATATTAAAAAAAGCCTTAAAGATAAATTTCGTTGCATATTTCACATAAATTTTTTACAATTTACACAGGCTTCTTGTTACATTATTTCGTTTACACCTCAATTAAAATAGATTTAGCAAGCAATGTATGCTTCTTGGGTCCACAGTGGAAGCGTTTGAGTGCCATCTAAAATTAGACAGTGAGTGCACTTCCTTTGAAAATCTCACATTTCTCGCGCTAAACTTACCCGAAGGGTAAACAAACAAATTTTCGCGATGGCAGATTTATACTAACCAATTTTATTCCAGCATGCGATATTAAAAAAATGCATCAGCTTCATGTTCATAATTATTATAGCTATCATACTCCGCTTAGTCCAATATATATATATATATATATGACCGGTTAGTAGTTGAGTGGACAAACGCGTCGGATTCCCGTCCGGGCGTCGTGGATTCAATTGATCTGCTAGCTAAGTCCTTCATCATTGCACAAGCAACATCTTCCGCTTATTATGATGGCAGTAGGAGTTTTTCAAATACTGTCAGGTTATTCGTAACCCGGGAATTTTCATCTTTCTTTAAAAAAAATGCGTTTATTAAAATATTTGTAAATTATTGAATAATTGTAAAATATGGCGTCTTTTTATAACTTGTTGACAGTTTTTTTACTTGAGAACTCACAAGAGCGCCCCTGTTAGTACAATTTTTATACATATCGCCATCCGGCTGGGCAACGTTGTGCGGCGGGTCAAGGAAGGGGCTGTGGAAAGAGATTTGTCATTGCGGGCGAAAGACAGATGCCGGTAGATTGTTCCTCATACGCACTCTTACACAAAAACGAGTCGGGAAAACGTCCAGTTCTCATGAAGCTGACATCAATTTTTAACGGGTGTTACGCTCGTGTCCGTCGAGTTTCACGCACGTGCACCAGCTTGGGAACAATGCTGCTAGCTCCTTCGAGCAGGCTCTATTGAAATATCTGTAGAACAGACTTTTCATACCTATGTTGCACTTGTGCATTAGGAATGGCAATCGGTCTGTTAACAATGGATTTTTAATCAGTCGAACCCCTCCTTAGCACAGAATCAAGGAAGTCAAATTATCGAGTATTTTGGAGCTCCAGCACAGAGGTGACTCCCAAATTCAACCGTTCAGGTAAATGAGGTACTTTTACCTTCCACAGCTAATAACAGAATTTCTAGCTAAAAATAGTCACATTATTAGCTCAGACACTTTAAACAGTAAATTCGTGCAAATTTCACAACACTAGAGATCACCTCTCAAGAATTATTCGAACTTTATGCATATTTTATATATACACACATTATGCAAGCAAATTTTCAGCGTCATAATTAGGATTATGGCATTATTAAACTTTTCCAAACTGTTCCATTTAAATATCTTTTACTTATTAATTGTAAAACTTAAGATAAAAAGCAGCCGTCTATTTAGTAGAATTCCTAAAGCACTGAAGCGATAAACCGGTAGAAGTGTGTTGTAGGCGCGTTCGTTTACCCGAAGTTAACTCAATTATGGAAATAAAACAACAGCTCCACCCTAAAAAGCACATCAAATTATCACACTTCAGGTAAGGAATAATACGAAGAAATGATTTTGAAAAATTGGATTTTCTTATATATTCTGTTCTGTTTATTCACTTTCGCAGCCCAAACGACGTATAAGTTTAAAACCACTGACCTCACTGTCTGTCCTAAACTCGTACTACCCAATTAGAATGTCTTAGAGGTCACTGGAGATTTATTTGTTATCGTAAAACCTTTATATCCAAACAATATTATAAAGATACCAATCAGCAGTTATATTTTATAACGTATTTGTTAACTTTGACTGCTTTAGAGAATGCCATTTGAACAATGCTAGCTGTAAAACTGAGGAACTATAATGAATAAACAAAGTAGGTAATTGTCAAATGATAGTCTTTAAGGTTAGGTAGATCACGTTTATTTACGAATTCAAACACGCTGACGTAAGTAAACACAAGAGAAGGGGTGTCTTCCGTCACAAAAGGTAAAACCGTAGTGTCCGCGGGCAAATTCATCCTTTTCCCACCGGAAACATCTTTCTCTGCTAGGCTGTTAGGTGCGCACCGTTGCGGGCCATGTATTACAATACGCCTAAATAGGCGTTATACTTGCTTTTAAAATGTATTATGCAACTGGCCTCGTACAGTACGAGGATATTTACATAATACAATAAAAAACCCAACAAATTCTTTGAAAGGATCATAGCCGTTTTTTTTTATTTACAGTATACAAATTCATTCAACATTAATTTTTACCACATTGACATTTTTAACTTTACTATACTTGATATTAAACAAAAATCCATGACCCGACTGCAGCCAAACTAGATCACTGAAACTTACCTCCCACCTGCTCCCGCCATTCTTCCTTTATCCCATTCGCATGTTCCCTTCCACCTTCCTCTCCCCCCACCAACTTAGTTAAGTTAATAAATTAAAACTGTATATTGTCACACTTCATTTATAATATTTTCATCAGCAGAGGAAATTTTGTTATTGGCATGATTTGGTATTTTTATTATTAAATACATTATGTGTTAATTATTGTTGATTTTCTGTTAATTTTCCCAAGAATAAATAAAATAAAATAAAAAGAATACCGAGCAGTGTTTTCTGCATTTTTGTAATATTGATTTCATCAAATGAACATTTTTTAAAAAATAATTCACTATCGATTTTGAAACAAATTTCAGTACATTTAAAAGTAAGGGTATGTTAAACACCCGAATTTGTCAATTTGACGTTGTACAGGAAAAATATCAAAACTCAATTAATTTATTTTTCGCATTTTTCCAAAAGCTTGCGTTTTATCACACATTTTTTTTAGTGAATACCCCACAAGAGTCCCAACTGCTCCCGCCCGTCTAGAGCCAGTTAGACCATGGCATCCCCAATTGGAGTATGTTGCGTGGCTGAAGGTAGTGAGGAGGGGAAAGAGATGGGGAAGAGGAAGGTTGGGAAGTACCCCAGTAAGATGCCAAACACGGCTAAAGCCATTTCAAGCAACGTTTCCATTCTGAATGGTGGTCTTTCACCAGGGCGATACTTAGATTATCTACCACTCAGGAACGTGCTACAAATATACTACATATTATTTCATATTAATTGGATGCAAAATAGCACATATTGCTTGAAATAAAATGTATTAGCTCAGTATCTACCGCTCTGACACGTGGTTTTTATTAGGATTTAAAATCTTATTTATGACTTCTTATTTGATTATTTGATACGTACATTTCAAAAAAACATAAAAATATTATTATTTCATGTTATTTATTATTTCATCTCGCATTTAAAACATTAAAAATAACTATTGGAGCTTTAAATTAACTTGCAATATGATGTAGAATCATCTCCTTCAGGAAACTATCATAATTTTTGTACCGCCATGTATATATATAGTAATAGCGGTATATATATGGACTAGTCGGATAATTTGGAGCAGCAAATTATTACTAAATCTGCGCACTCTATCGAAGCGAAGATTGTACATACAAGAATTCATGTCCAGGATTGCTCAAACTTTAGAGATGGTCGAAATCGGAATTGGGTGTACCTGCGATTCCAGTTACCGGTGACCGGCGAGGAACCGGTTATTTATCCAGTTCTTTTTGGAACCGGTTCCTGGTGCCTGAAAAATTCCTCCAAGAAAATTGTTTTATTACGTAGGAAAAAAAAAACTTTCATATGGGGGTTGCAAGATAAATTCTGAAAACGAAAAGAACTAGAACTGGTTCCTCTACAAAAAAAAACAATTTGCGAAAATTCGGAACCGGTTCCAGTGACCGGCTCGGAACCGGTTCCTTTTAACCGGGACAGAAACATCGACCATCTCTACCAGCTTACCGCAGTAACCACACAGGGCAGACGTATGAGTTATCGACCGTTGTTTGAAATTTATGTTCCCAATCTTTATTGCCACCAAATATCGTCGCCGTAAAGGCAAAAGGGCTGAAGCGTCATTTTGGAATGTTTACACCAGAGCACTTAAAGTTTTTTGGGTTGTACAATAAAATTCATAAAGTTGACTCAGGAACTGAATGCTCTCACTGAGTTACCTGAAGCAACAAAAAAGTCTCAACATTTTGTAGCTTGAGACAAGCCTTCTCCCAAATGGCAAATATATTTCAGATGGCTGAAGAGATACCAAAGTCTTCAAAATCAAACGAGAGTTAGTTTTTTTCCAAAACATCGCTTAACACGTTCATTGCTAACTAAAATTCGTACATATTAATGCCATATGAATGACGGATCAATTCAAACTGACGAACAGTGACGGGTTTCCCTGCGCCTTGTGGAACAACTCAAAACCTCATGGCTGCATCTGTTTTAGATCGGTTCAAAGCGAAAAGGCGGAAAAACGCGCGTGGCGCGTTGTGCGCATACCGGTCACATGTCTGTCAACGCGCGACGCGTGGTGTCAGCAATGAACGTGTTAAACCCTTTTGCCTCTCCAGCGACGTTATGTATCACTGTTTTCGATAGTAAAGTATTATATTTAACCTTTTACTTTAGAACCATCTAAGTGTTACCATTTGAAATTTGAAGCAATTCAAGCGATTGCAGCGCCCTCAATTTTATCACTTTTATTTGTCGGACTGCATGATGCAATAGTGCCTAACGGTTTTTTTTTTAATTTCCAGGGTACAACGGCTACCACATGCCGAACGGCTACAGGGTGAAGGAGCGGCCAAAGCGCAAACACTTCTGGCTGAAGGTGGCGCTGGGCAGTCTGTTTCTGGCCGCCATCGCGGTGCTGGTGTTCGCGGGGGTGTACTTCTCCCAGCTGGCCTGCGACAGCCGCTTCCCCCTGCCGGCCGACTTCTCCTGCGACCCGGTGTCCACCGGCCAGATCTCCCCGAGCCCGCCCTCCGCCCCCGCGCTGCACAACTACACCGCGAACGAGGAGTCCAAGCAGGAGATGGTCCTGGCGAATGACGCCGTGACGCCCGACACGTATCGCCTGCCCAAAGACCTCATTCCGGAGGCTTACAGGTATGTTCAAAATCTTCAACCATATAATATTCTCATAGAAAGCAATCACTTTGTGGTTTGACGTATTTAAAAAAATGAAGAAATAATTTTGCACAAGACCACGGATATTATTTCAATTTTAGGATCGACCGGTTACGCTTAGCCTAAGCACCATCAGGGTACAAAATTAAACTAAACAAAACTTACAAAGTGTGTGGTTATATATATACATACAGAGAGAGAACAAATATATATTTCCTATAAACTAATATTTATATTTCCTGTAAACAAATAAAATTTATCATTATTCTTCAATTACCTTCTTAGTTGACGTTTTGTCTCATTTAATTCATATTATATGTCTCTCTCTCTCTCTCTCTCTCTGTTTCTTTGTTATAATTTAAATGTTATTCTATTATTTTCTCATTTTCTCATTGTCCTGTTATTTTATTTTATATTTTGCTCTTCCTCTGTATGTATATACTTGTATAACCGCACACTTTGTATTTTTTGTTTAGTTTAATTTTGTACCCGGATGATGCTTAGGCTTATTCAAATAGTTACAAGAAAAAAATCACAAAGCTCGGGCTAATTTGAATTAACACTGGGTATCAAAGGGTTACAGGTCGCTCCTAACTACGCAGAAAAAGTTGAGACAAATAATAAAATCGGAGATATCATTTGAAAGTCAATGATTCATCATAATAACATTATTTGACTAATTTCTATAAATATATCAATCAATAGCCCCTATTGTAACATCTTATTTTTTCGTAAACGACACACGTAATAGATAGACAGGTCACAACGGAGCTCTCAGTGGCAGGATCATTGAAAAAAAGTCAATTGACTAATCATTCTAATGGAGTCTGGATAAGTCTGTGAAGGGTGTTCACATGGGAGTCGTAGACTGGTGATGGTGCTCAGCAGTTTTTACCTCTACTGAGCTTTTTGGAGGTTAGGAGCTTTTGTCTCCAGATGTATTAAGTCAACTTTTTTTTCATTCTTTCCCTGCTTACATCAACTACAAGTACTACTTGCTTCTATATCAAGTGATGCACCAGCTTTTACTTAAATCATTTCAACAGCAGCAGCAAAGAAGGATTATATTTAGTTCCAGGACTCAAGGGTCAAAGGTTTTTAATTTTTCAAATGTTTTTGGCACAGGCCCAATCAATACAATCGCTATCATAGTTCGATTACATAGTGATGACAGATTGACTGCTATCACAGTATTGGACAGAGAATCTCGTAACATGGCCGTCTCAAAGCATCTATTGGGTATTCTCATGAGAATAACACTGACAATTTCAAGAAAATAAGACTCCCTTAACTGATATGTTCACTAGATACGGATACTACTTATTTCTGACCATATATTATTTCGTGCAGCCAGTCTCGGTAGTATTGCTGTGTGCTAAGCTATTGGTTTTCATGGGTCCTCAGTTAATTTCGTCTTTTTTTCAGGATCCAGATTATCCCCTATTTCAAACACAACTGGACAACAACGGGCCAAGTCTTTATCAAATTCAAGTGTGTGGATGAAACAAATAACATCGTCTTGAACGTAAAGCATTTAAGATTGGACAGGAGTTCATTAAAGGTGTATTCAGAGGCCAATGGTGAAGTATTGGCCATCAACCACACTGAACACAATGAGAAATCAGAAACATTTACCATCAACCTCAAAGAAAAACTTACTGCAGAAGCTGACTACACAGTTTTCATCAAATATGTTGGAAAGATCAAGAACTCTCCCAATGGCCTGTATCGGACAGTCTTCAACCTCGATGACAATATTAAGAGGTAAATAATCTATATTTTTCTTCATTTGCCTACCAGTTGTGTTTTGTTTTATAAAAGTACATGTGGCGCGATATAGAGTTAAGTAATTTAAAAAATAAACATTTCTCAGATTTCTTTATTTATAACAACATACTTACCAGATTCGGTACAACCATGCCCTCATCAAGGCAGGCATCAGACTGACGGCCTGCATGGTTGAGTGGTAAGACACTTGGTTACGAATCCAGAGGTCGCAGGTTCAAACCTGGTGTACGCAAATATTTTTTATTTAATTAATATGGGTCATAACACATTTAATTCATATAAAATAAAATACTTGTAATTTCTAGCTTCATGTTCAACACCCTGTTTTCACCCTCGGATGCTCGGAGTGTTTATCCATGCTTCGACGAGCCGGCATTCAAAGCGCGCTTCACCTTCAGCATCGGTCGTCCGTCTACCTTCACCAGTCTCTCCAACATGATGATCAACTATTCTGAACCACTGTGAGTTTGAACCCTTTGTGTGAATAACTTGTACTCATTGTGTGTCTCGATCCCAACCTCGTAGTGACAGTGGCATTTTTTTACAACCTTTTCAGAAACCAAATCATTAACTAATTGTGAAAAAGCATCTAGATGAGCTTGGAACTTCTAAGTGACATTGTTAATATCGTTCAGAAGCCAGCCCTGAGTAACTAAGGTTGGGTTATTTCAAACTGCTTCGCATTTGTTTGATGATCAAATGGACAATCGGTGCAATTAAAAATGTTGACATTTGAACAGTCCTCATTAAACGGTTTCAGCCTTTGATCAAATTGTGTTGTATTTGACTGTTGTGGTTGACAGCTGATCACAATTTGATCAAAAGTTAAAACGGGCCGAGAAAATGGGTTTGATGGGGACTGTTTAAATGTCAAATATTCAAAATAGCAGAGATTGTGATTTGATTGTCAATAAAATGTGACAAAGTTTGAAACACCAAACCTAATAAGAAAAGAGTTGTGTGATTACGCTAAGTGAAAACATTCGTCTCAGACTGATGATTATATCATCAGTCATTATATATAATAAGTCAATAAACGCAGATGTTCAGGAGAGCCAAAACAAAATTAAGGATATTTTTTTTGTATGTAATCATGTCATAATAATGTCTGTTTTAAAAAAATAATAGCACATTATTTTATTTTCTGACTCATCTCATTTTTTCTTACTAGATATGTATCTAAGAAACAGTTCTGCATACTTGATTATGTTGACTCATTCCCTTCTTCCTTTTGCACATGGATATTTTGAGTCTTCATTTTTACCTCACACTATTTGCACACTTTTACCTCATCTCTGGAAGTAGCAGGTCCAATCTCCAACGTGCAAAATTGTGCTTTTTGACAAGGCTGTTCTTTTGCATTTAATCTTCATTTAATACACACTATGAGTTTTTGCAGTCTGGTTTGTTACTTTTGGTGAATCTTGTGGAAAATATCTTCATGGCTGCTGTACAGAATATTTCACTGATAATGCAGAATTTAATATGTGGTTAGTGCCATATTTGAGTACTTGTATTAATTAAGGCCCTTAGTACCAAAAACTAAAACTGCTTGTAGTAACAAAATATTAATTTGTCAAATAAAATTAAATGTAGCACAAAATGCTGAAAACAAGTTTCTTAATAGTTTGAAGCAATCTGAACAGTTTCCATTATTTAAAAACTTTAATGAATTTCGCATTTCTATTAAATAAAAAATATATTAAAATGTCAGTTTTGAATTTGTTGGTACTAATTAATAGAAGTATTCATTTGTTTTACCAAAATTAATTTAACAGAGACAAGCTGTTTTTGGTATAATATGTAGGTAAATACCATTTAAAATTATATTGATCTTCTATTATATTTTAACATCATATTTATTACAAATGATTAAAAAACTGTTAAAAAACAAAGATTTGGTAAGAGATATTGGATAGAAATTGGTAAGTGCATCAGTGCAAGTGTAAAGAAATTGGTTGAAAACGGAACACTTTTATGTTGAGGACGCATAATATATATTATGTTGATACATAATTGTATTTCCCCAGTTGAATGACTTTTCTCCTTATTCTTATTGTTTTGCATAGGGTTGTGGTAAACGTTCCCTCGATGTCAGAAGAGTCAGTGCAGCCAAATTATGTTTTGCTGCGCGGCTTAAAGGGTCGAAAGGGCAGGTTGGTTTTATGTGTTTTCTTATTATCTCAATGTTTTCGGAAGGGTTATCTTGAAGGCTTTATCAACATTCCAGCGCTGCCAATTGACATCGTACCAAGCTTGCTGTTGTTCTGCACTGTTTGGAGGAGCACCTCTGCCTCCGGGAATGCAGTGGAAATTATATTTACAGGAAAATGAATAATGTTATAGGTCATGTAATTAGAGTTGAACCTAAGACACTTAAGATTATGTGTATTGGTGCATATGTACACTTCTGACAGCTATGTCATTAACAAACATCACTGGATAATAGCCTTTTGTCTTGCTTATGCCTGCTTATTGCTTTTAGCGAAAAAGGGATAAGAAGTGAATACGTTGTTATTATTTGAATTTTCGAAAAGTTTAACAGATAAAAATAAAAGTTAATTTCCCTGGAATTTTCTTTACTGAACTTGAATAACAAGTTTTAAATATGCTATATGCAACCAATGCATCTATGTGAATACAGTGTTTGTGTCAACTCTGGCTGCAATATTTATAATACACCTAAACATGATAAAAATAAAACTTATGCCAAAAATATGCCAATGTAGATAGATTTTTTGAAATGTACATTCCAAAGAGACCATTATCAGATTTTAAATCGAATTTAAACTACTCGTATGTCGAAGAAACAAGCAATTAAAAAATGTATGCCATTTTTCCTGTCAAAAATGAAAAAACTGAAAAATTTGGAAATTTATTCAATGTTTCTGGCTTTCACCCTGAGTGTTCTTGGTCATCGCTAAAATATATTGAGAAAGGAAAGGCGAGTTTATACCATAATATAATTTAAATGATCAAATTTCATAATAACGTGGAAAATTGGAGTTGAGTTCACACTTAGAAGAGATGGAATGTTGAATAGAAAAACATTCATATTGTGTTAAGCATTGTTATTAGTTATTAGCACAATAATAATAAATGGATAACTTTTATAGCGCCGTTTTGATGGGATTACCATTCCACCAACTGTTTTTGCTTTAACACTAAAAGTTTTTTTCAACCATTTGGTTACAGTTTTCTGTGTACAACAACAACCAAAGTGTGTCAACTGGGAGAAATTAACTCTTGACTCATATGGTGACCTATTTACAATATTTCTTGGTTTTGTATTATTAGAAAAAAAGCAGAAAATGTCTCATATTTCATTCATTACCTTTATTGGACTCAACTTCATTCTATGTTTTCCTATTGTGCTTAGTTTTTTTTTATGTGTTATTTATGGTTTATGCATTTAATTTGTAAAATATTATTAGTAATGCTATTAGCAAACTAGCAGAACTTTCTAATAATATTTTTGTAAATGTTTCTAAAATACGTGTTTTGTTTAATATTTCATCAATGAATATTATTATGTACATCATGTATTATTTTTAAGTATTCAATTCTCGTAATGTAATAAAACATCAAATAATCATAATAATAATATGTATGTATTATAAATGTGTGTATTATAATAATCTATTTTATAATAAATGTACTGTAAATTTCATTGTGATACATGATGAAATAAAAATACTATTGGTGTTTATTTATATCGACTGTGTGTAAGTCAAAGGAGTTATTCTACAATTTTTTGCAAGCAAACTTAGGCCTTGTGGTTTGAACCACTGTAACATTTTACACTGTTGCAAATCGATTATTAGCGCCATTATGATTTTTTTAACCATTTTAACCTCAAATAATCGCCCCGTTAACCACCGATTCACAGCCCGTTTCAGCATTTGATCTACTTACGAGCAGGTGTCAAGTATAACAGCATGACCGTTCTGTTTTCACTGAGGCCTAAATTTCCTTGCAAAAAAATGTGGAATAACGCCTTTCACCTAAACACAGTTGTTATGTATTATTAATTATTACTGTGTACCAGTATGTTTTTCTGAAAAAAATATAACTACATATATATAGTAGTGATGTGTTGTGAGGGAAGGCATTTGGCTCAATGCATCAATCACTGCATGTGAATTATCTGTGATAGTTGTGCTTCTGCAGTGGATTGTGTTTAATTTTGTCATAGTAACATTGGTTTTATTCTTGCAGGAGGAAGACTGTGTCGGACTACGAACTGGATCACTACAGTGAGACGCCACTGATGTCCACGTACCTGACAGCTTTCATGGTATCGCAGTACCGGCCGCTGAACACCATCCAGCCACACACCAACGTGTCCTTCACAAGCTACTCCAAGCACACCGACATCCCCCTCATGACCTACGTGATGAAGCTGGCGGCCGACATCATGGCCAAGATGGAAGGATTTTTCCAGATCAAGTACCCTCTACCCAAACTGGACATTGTGGCTGTTCCAGAGCAGTATTTCCAGGCTATGGAGAACTGGGGAATCCTTGTTTTCAGGTAAAACAATGTCAAAACTTACAGAAAAAAATTTTGCCTTCAAATTGAGAAATTACTTTCAGATTTGGAATGATTGAGTAATAACAATGTTTGTGCAAAGACAACCAGGCAAGACATCACATAGTTGTCAATCAATAATTACATCATTAGATAGACAGTCCATACCTCCTGGAATGCTATAAGTTGTTTGTGCCAAACAACTACTGCCAGGGGCGACATCACCTGCTGTGTATTCCACATGGCAGAACAGACGTGTTGGCTGAGTACAGCATGACACGGGGTATGGTACTACTAAATAACATGTCTCTTGATTTCTTTAACATAAACCTTAAAGATTTCAAGAGACATGTCAACAATATATTTTAATACATGTGCTATTTTATGTTACTGCTCATGTTTATTGTAAATAGAAAGAGTTTGTAATTTAAAATAAATTTTAAAAACATTAAATGCTGTCTCGGGCGACCCCAAATGAAAATACTATAACTTATAGAAAATTATTATTCACAGAAAAAAATTGGCTCCCTTTCCACATGCCTTCCTATTTTAGGTGGTTTAGAAAGAGCTTTCTGACTGATATAAGTCAAGAAAGTATTTAGTGAAAACTTAACTAGTTGATGCAACATTTTATATATTTATTATAAACTATATCGTCGGTCGGCATGCAAAACCACCAATCTAAAAAATCGTGAGTGTCCAGAAGAGACTTGGTGGAGTTCTTAGCAGACATATCTGCAGTTTTACCAATCATTAAAACTAGTTTAGTCTTGATACACACGTCAAAAGAGACATGGTGAATAAATCGCAAAGTAGTGTAATTGGAATAAAATTTCCAACTTTTTTACGTGTGAGTGAAAATAGAATCGTGTACAGAAGACGGCTTAGCGTATTAATACTATCAGATACCCTCTTTCAATTTTTTGATCTTAGTCCATCCATATTACAGCCAAAATCTTATTTTACCCAAATATGTAAAATGACGGTTTTACAAGTTGACTGACAATTTTATTTATAAAAATGTATGTTACCTAAACAAAATATTTAAGAACAAACATATCTATATTATACCACAAAATATCATATATTACAGTAAAATTTTCAATAATATATAAATTATCAATTAATTATGTTATAGTGTTTAATAAGATTAAAAAATAAATAAAAAAGTCTAATGGCTGGTTTGGAAGAACCCTAAATAGCTAGCTAATGGGGTAACAGAGAAGAATTTTTAAATCACCGAGTAGATGGATACAGTCATTGTCGGCAATCTTGAACTTCGAATAATCACAACCGAGTTCAGAATAATAAGAGTGTTTTAATTTACAGAGAGAATGTGGCCTTTGTGGACAACTCCACCACCGAGAGCAAGAAACAAGACACCGCCCTCATCCTGGCCCACGAGATCGCCCACCAGTGGTTCGGCAACCTTGTGACCCCCAAGTGGTGGGACAACCTCTGGCTTAAGGAAGGTTTTGCCACGTATTATGCCTATCAAGCCATCGATGAGGTGAGAACTCAACGTATTAACTCTTTTAGCTACAGAGACTCAATAACCTTATGGTGCCGATCATTGGCGTAATATTTGATATATCGTATAAAAGACAGTGACATTTTTATTGTTAAATTAAAATTATCCATAAAGCTTCATGCTTTTTATTTTGATATTAATTGTTGAAATAATATCAATAATCCCATTAATTCCAATTTAATATTATTTCTCGACATTGTAAGAAGTCAAAAGAAAGATCCAAGATACCATCTAGGTATATAATATGCGCTCGGGTAGAGCTTTGTGTACCATTACAAAGATGGCAGCCTATATCGGAAGAAATTGAAAAATAATATTAATAATTTTCAATGAAGTATGAAATCGATTAAAATGCCGATTTCTAATAAAATCTCGGAAGTTCAATTGTTGAAAAGGTTCCGAGTTGGAGTCTCAGTCGCGTCCATTATTCTTTTTAGTTTCTGGCTTTGTCTGTTTCATATTTGCGTTGAAGATTATGTATATTATTTCAATTATTTTATTATTGATCCATTTTGAAAGATTCTTAAAAGATTTGCATACACTGTATGAAAGTTATCTCAAATCAAATTTTCTACATGTGAACATTTTTTTTTGCATTTCAGGTTTTCCCATCTTGGAACATTCAAGATAAGTTTCAATTTGAGGTGGTACAGCAGGCGTTCAGAATAGATGCTTTAGAATATTCATCCGCAATTGCCAAAAATGTTATAAGACCCTCCTATGAAATTTTTTATGATATTTCATACAACAAAGGTATGTCGACATTTAGTTTTATATTTGATACCTAATCGCCAACCAAATGTTAATACTAAATTACTGTGTGCTGGAAATACAATGTAACTTTCATAGTAAGACTTTCTAAAGCATTTCTGAAAGATGAGAATATTAAAATTATTATAATCATTCAATATCGAAGTAGAAGGGGCAAAATGACACTTTATTCAAATATGTCCAAAATTATAAATTCATTCAATAATGTTATGCAAAGCAGAAAATCTATGTGCTGGAGCAGTAAAATAACGGTAAACTCTGGTGGAATGAAATTCGAAAAGCCATTTTCTAGGTCAATGCAACACTAAATAAGGGAAGACATAATTTTTTGTGACCAATTGTTCAAAAACAAAAGGAGTGTTGAGACTAGCGATGTTACCGCTCTGTACGAACTACGACAAAGAACTAGTTCATATTGCGGCAGTTCATACTTCGCACATTTCTCACTGTGCGATGCTTCAATTGTAGTACTTCAAATTTACTCTTCTGACAAATCGCCATACTTTTTTGTAGTCTGAAGTTTGTGAAGCAATGTATGAACTGCGAATTGAGCACAAATGAAAAATGTAGCAGTCACTCGAGTTCCTAGTTCCTACACTACACGCTACACTACCTATTACAGTGCAAATTGAGCGATTGAACTGTTAGTTCTATTGAAGCGTTTACTGAGAAGGGTTAATTTGAAATAATTTGTAGTTCGTGAAGCGTTCACAAAATTTGAAGTTTTTCCCATTGCTAGTAGAGACTAATGAAGTCTGCTAGGGACTACTAGTCAATTATAAAAATGATTTGTATTAATTACATTTGGGAATAATTTGTTTGTGCAACTGTTTCCAGGCGCAGCCATTGTGCGAATGATGTCATACTCCTTCGGCAGTGCGGTGATGGAGCAAGCCATCGTTGCTTACCTTAAAGAATATTCATACAAAAATGCAGATCAAGATGATTTGTGGACCTGCATCATGGATAGACTACCCCAGGTCAATGTGACCCACCCCATTGACGTCAAAAAGGTAATGGACAGCTGGACGCAGCAGGCCGGCTACCCCTTGATCAACTTCATGAGGGATTATGAATCTGGTTCGGCCGTTGTGACTCAGGTATATATAACATTTGTTTGTTCAAATATACGCACATATATCATCGGTGCTGACTCTGACTTTAGGAGAGTCCTGACCATCTGCAGCAAATGCTTTCACTTCGGACAGTCTCCCGATGTCCGATTACCCGATGACTATGGCATCCCAATCTTCTTTGTTAATCACAATCTGCATAACTATGTCCAATTGAACTTACCCTTTACCTCTGCTTGCTTAGAATTCTTAACTGATATCAAATATAAATCTGTAATCAAATCACTCAATAATCGTATATGTTGAATTATTCCAGGAAAGATTCTTACTCAACGAAGGAAAGGATAACACTTCGAAGTGGTGGATTCCACTCTCTTATACATCTGAGGACAATTCTGACTTCACAGACACGGCACCTAAAATATGGATCAATGAATCGCAGACGTTGATTAATCGCCTACCCAGAGGTTATAGATGGGTTGTGGCCAATTTGCATCAAGCTGGTGAGTTACTTAATTCTTGCCTTCACTTTTAAAATTAAGGTGTTTTTTCTCCAACAAACATTTGACTTTATAGCTCAGAGTTGATTCGTAACTTTTATTACATACTAAGAAATCTGTTTGTTTGCTTGAAGCAGAAATATTCAAACCAATCCTGAAATTTGTACAGCTTTTCTTGGCTCGTGTTTCTAAGTAAACGCAGCTATATTTAACTTGTAACAATATTTGTGTAAATATGGAGGTACGAAATAATCATTTAAATCAAAATAAGGTAGTGAAACTAGTTTTTCATAAATGTTAAAGGCTTTTTTTTTCTTCGGTATGACCACTGATGATTACAATGTTGATTTTGTTTATTCATTTTTAATGGTATTTTCAGGTTTGTATCTGGTGAACTATGACGTCCCAAACTGGAAACTTTTGATTGATGCTTTTGATGTATTCCCCGATAACATCAAAGCTCAGCTCCTAAGTGACAGCCTCCACCTGGCGCAAGGTTCTAAGCTACCCGTAAGTAACTAATATCGACAAATTTCAAACGTTTCATTTATACATATATGTACGTATATTTGCAACATGGAGAAATATTTTAAGCATGTACCTATTTTCATAAAAAAAAAACATTTTATTTTTATTTTAAAACAAATTATTTGTTTTTATTACAGTATGACATTGCCCTCTCTTTGACGTTCCTGTTGACCAAAGAAATTAACTATCTGCCATGGAAAGCTGTGGCAGAGCCCATATACACCTTGGAGAACCTACTGAAGAACATGCCTGCCTATGGGAACTTCAGGGTGAGGATTCTTATTACATAATACATTATTATATTTTTAGATATACACTTTTAGTATTACTCTGGTAACAGATCACCATTCAGAATGCATACGTTATAATGCTAAAGCTCACTATTTGAGAGTTTTTTGCTTACAGATTTTCTACTTTCTAGGTAAAATTACATGTCGCCAAATTACATAAGACTAGGGATGGTTGACATCAGGAATTGGGTGTTACTGCGGTTCCTGTTACCGGTGACTGGCAAGGAACCGGTTGTGTATCCAGCTATTTTTGGAACCGGCTCCTGGTGCCAGAAGAATATACAAAAGTCATGTTAATATTGTAATATAAAGGATTCCTGTGTTTCTTTTTTTTTAATTTCATGGGAGGGGGTGTTGCTATCGGTGTTCTGAGAACAAAATGAACTGGAATCGGTTTCTCGCCAAAAAATCTCTATGGCATTGGAGCTGTGGAACTAGTTTACGGGGAATTTCTAGCCAAAAAAACGGCTACCGCACCTTTCCAGCGAAAAACATTCAATGGATATTTTAAAAAAAAATTGCCATAAATTTAATAACCGGTTCCTCGGAGAAATAAAATTGGTGGTTTTAATAACCGGAACTTGGAACCGGTTCCTTTTTACTGGGACAGAAATATCAACCATCTCTACATAAGACCTTATAATTCCTAGGCTCCAGACAGGCCAATGAAATAGACTAACTCTTCAAGAAAGAATTTTGATATCTTATTTTGATGTTTAATCAATTTCGCTAGCAAAAGAAAAATTGAGCTTACTTCAGGCACACGGATACGCCAACAACACACTCCAATCGGCTTATCTCTTCAATGCTCAAACACCATTTCTTTCATCCCCATGTATTTGTTGACCTATTATCTACTCTTGTTGTTATAAAAACTTATGTGGTTCTTTTCTGTTCTGCTTCAGACCTTCGTACTAACCATGATGGAGCGAGTTTACAGCAAGATCGCCAAGAGCGCGGATCCGTGGTCTGAGGCCAACGACGCCCTGGAACAAATACACATGGAAAACATCATCACCATGGCCTGCCACTTTGACAACCCGCATTGCACGGCAAAGGCGGTTCAACTCTACGACGGTTGGATGAATACAGAAATAAACACGTAATTATTTTTTTACAATTTCACGAGAATTTCTTCATCTTCGTGTAGTGGAGGAGAGTTGGTGAAGATCAAAGTGGAATTCAGAACAGATGTGTCTCCATAAAACTGGTGAAGGGGGCATTATTTCAAGAATATAAAATTAATAAACTCTGGTCTTGAATCTTAAATTATCATTCACAAATCATTTTTTCACCTGGTATTATTTTTGAGTTTGTTACAATAGCATAATAAAACTCCTTCTTTTACCACTTGGCAATATATATTGATATTCTTTCTCCATTTATATACTTTTATATACACATGCAATTGGAGATGGTTGATATTCCTGTGTTGGTAACCTTGTGGCCACTAAATCTTTTTTTTTTGCCGTTGGAAATAACAGCTAGATGCCGTCGATGCCGCTAAAACAAGAACGAGAGCTAGAACAAAAATTTTCGCCAACAGTTGAATATCGATAGCTACATACAAATATTATCAGAAGCATTCACTGCCTACCCTGTCGTGCTCGCATAAAAAAATTATATATTATTGGATTGAATAATATGAAATTATTGCAAAAAATAAATCAGCCCTTTCAAAAATACGCGCGAATTTCAACAAATCGCACCGCCGCGAGTGCCTTACTGACCTTCCTACTATAAGGTACTTCCTTAAGCTTCCTACTACCTTGAGGTGATTTTTCACAAAAACGGCGCTATACAAATTATCCAAATATTATAAGGTGTCAAAAGCAGTAACTACATATGCTCAAACGCTGCCAACTTCAGAATAGATTATTCTATGTTCACTAGACTACACAAATACGTATGCTGTGAGCTGTTGCGCATTCCTGAAATTCCCAAATTGTATTATAAATGGATAATGTTAAATTTATTCCCCAACACGGGAAATCTCAGTGGGGAAAACATTAGAATTATCATTTTTACATATAACTTAAATTACAATAATTTTTTTCACCATATTATTAAAAAAGGACGCTTAGGTGGCTTAGACATGTAGAGCAGATTAACGAAGAAAGGAGTGCCAAGAGTATATATGATGATGAAGCAAATAGCACAAGAAGTCAGAAACTTCCGAGGAATACATGGCACGATCAAGTAAATCAAACACTTGGGTCATGTCAAGAGTCAGAATAATAGAAGAGTATATATGAGACGATGTATGAATGTAAATGAAGCAAGGAGCATGTGCCAAGGCAGAATTGTGTGGCGGTTCATCCTCTCTGCACACCCCTACGGTGAAACTGGGTGATGGTTAGTTAGTTACACACACATTAAATAATCATTTCTATCTTTTTCTTTGCAGAATCCCCGAAGCAATCCGCAAAGTAACCTACTGCACGGCACTGAAGAAAGGAACCCCGAGGCAGTGGGAGTTCACCTTCAACATGCTGAAGAAAACAACGGACGTTATGGAGAAGCGGCGGCTGCTGCACGCACTAGGGTGTGTTAGGGAAACATGGTTGCTCACAAGGTGCGCTATTATTTACTTATTCTGGTACTGTCTCTTTTTAGAGGCTGACTATCAGTGTAATCTGATATTATAATCACTTATACTTTACTATATTTTATTATGTCAAATCTTCAGGGATTTTTACAAGCTGTGCGTTCTTTCTGATTTTTATTTTAAAAATTTTGTTAAATGCCTAAAAGTTTATTCCACTTCCACATTACTTTATTCCTTACATAATAGAAAAACATCACCCAAATTTATTTATTTTGAAAAATTACAAAATTTCCCGACACTAATTTCTGTTATCGACACGATAAGCTTCTATTTATTTTTTTCTTATTTCAGCATGTTGGCTTTCATTCAGCCAAATAATGACATCAATTTCAACGTGGAAGAGATTCTTGAAGTCTTCGAGTCAGTCGCTTCAAATGACATGGGACACCAGATCGCCATGAACTTTGTACGTTCTCAGTGGTCATATCTGTTGGACCGGTAAGGAAACAAAATATTTATTATATTAAATTAGAATTAATTTGAAAGCTTTACGCTCATTATTTTTGTAATAATAATTGTAATAATATCAATAATCTTTAACGTAAATATGAAACAGAAAAAATATAACGGTCGCTCTCATGACTCGAACTCGGAACCTCTACTCTTCCGGGAGTAACGCTTCTGCCAATTCAGCCACCGAGACCTTATAAGAAACCGGCATTTTTGATCATTTGAAAATTATTAATATCATTTATTTTACTTTTTCTTTTGATTTAGCTGCCATTTTTGTATGGTATATAAAGCGTTACTCCCGGATAGAGTAGATGTTATACAAATTAAATATGTATTTTTTTTTTTTTTCTGTTACATGTTTAAGTTGAAGATTATTGATATTATTTTAATTATTAATATAAAAATATTTATTCTTCCTGTTGCAAATATTTCTTGGGATTATCTTTTCAGTGGTAGTATAAAAGTCTCACTTGCATATGTAATTATTTTTATACACATTAAATTATGTCTCTATTTTACAGTTTTGGAAGTCCATCCGTCATAGGAAGAATGATTTCAAACCTAGTTGGATACATCAATAATCCATTCCAAGTGGAAGAGGTAATACTTTTAAACATACTTATGGAACTATCTAATTTAAATATTTCCATAAAATAAAACCTTCGAATACATAGGTTTTACTGTTTCTTTGCATAAACATCATTATAAAGTTTTGATGAATACACAAATAATAATTACCTATTAGCACAACCGCTTTTTAAGAATTACGATGAAATTAAGTCAAATGATTAAAATCACTGTAACTTCAGTCATCTTTACTCATATTGTCTGAAACTCAATATTTAAAAATGTATCAAAAAACATGACTCGAATTACCAATTTCTATGTTTGCACTGCACACTTTGCAACAATCGAAAAAAATATTAATTTTATTATTAAATGCTTGAAAAATGGAGATTATTTTTATATTTTGATTATTGCAGCTCAAGAGTCTGGTGAGTTCTATTGAAGAAATGCTAGAAGAAAAAAACACGTTGCTGATCAAAGCTCAAGAAAGAGCGGAAAACAACATCATTTGGATGAAGAACAATTACTTGGAGGTGACCAGCTACATCAACATGGTGCGGAAGAAGTACAACTTGAAGTGAAGGATGACTAAGACTGCCTAAGATAACTACTTGATATTCCATACAAAATTACGTGAATAGTTTGTACCTAGTTTAAGTCATAGAATCTGAATCTCCATTGAAAGATAACTATTATTTCATAAGAAGCTTTATTCTACTATGTATGTGTTTTGTCAGCTAGTATGAGTAACGCTAACTAAGCCAAAAATGTGTTTTTTAAATTAGAAATATTAAACACGGATATGATATCTGTATGCGCTATTTAATCCAAAGTTATTAAACCGTAAAAATTTTAGACACCCTGAAACTCATTATTTTTCAGTCAACATTGAAAACAACATAAAATTATAAATATCTCAAATACTCATATGAGCTTTGCATTTTTATTAAGTTTCTTAAAGTAGTGCTAACAGGTATTATATGTCATGCTATTTTGTGCTACTGTGTTATTTTTGAGTCATGTTGTAAAAAATAATTCATTAAAAAATTATTATTTAAAATGCGATGATCAGTACTTCAAATCTTAGCTTTCATTTGAATTTTTTTTAAGTTGTAGCATGTACATGTATTCAGTTTAAGAATTCAAAAACTGTATTTAGGTTAATAATTTAAGTCAAACCTAAAATATATATTGATGAGTACTGATCTTTATATTGCAAAGGAAGATAAATGATTCGAAAATATTTTTTTAGAAATAACTGCCACAAGTTACCATAACTAGTTAATTTTGTATTTTTTATTATCATAATGAAGCAGCTGTACTCTAGCCTGTGTTAAGTAAATTCGTATTAAGTGAAATTATAAACACAATTATTTTTATTCCCACGTTTCTTAGAGGATGAAAAATCAATTAATATTGATCGGATAATATTTTGACTTGTCCTATTTTTTTAATTTTAGTGATGAAATCCTTTCTGGACTTCAGTTTTGAAACAGTTGGCCTACGAAAGAAATATTGTGATATATGTTTTTAAAACAAGTTTTTTACTTTTTCTGGAAAAAATTACGATAATCTTTATGTAATAACTTTAAGTTCCTTTCAACAGTTTAACTATGGAGTTTCTCTGTAACTATTTCGTGTTTACTTGTAATCATTCTATAACTTTACTTTTAATTTCAATTCAATATTTATATAATTTTTTTGTAGCAAACTTTTTGAATAATTGGTTTTCTAGTTTAATAGAAAATGTTCAGAGTGGATCTTTACTACACTGACTGATACATACTTATTTATGCGTTTTCATATTATAAAGATTAGTTATAGGTATACGAATGTATTCTGTATTTTAACTGGACGTGCAGTGTATTTCAGGCGTACGTGGTAAAGTTCATCGTCATGGCCTTACACGCTGACCTGCTACTAAATAATAATAACAACACAATACATATCTCAATTAAATTCAGTTGTCAAAATCAAAAGCTATCTTAAATTCTAAGTGATAAAACCTACTTTCAGAGTAATATTTGTTTTCACTCACAATCCATTAGAAATCAGATAATAACATTGAATAATGCTCTTAGGGAAGTTTATGGCTAAGTTTTCTTGGACAAGTAAAGTACAAGTTTTTTCAAGAAAAAAAAAACTAAATATAATGTATGTAACAATTTGATTTATTTTATTTTTACAATAAATGTCCTAATTCTACCTAAAATAGTGTGCTTTGAGTGGATGTTTATAAGAATATACAAAAAAATTGGCTTTTTGCATTTTAACCAAATGTGGATATACATACTCGTACATCACTCACAACATTGGTAAACACTGCAACATTTTAGTATTTCATAAGAATATCCTCATATTAACCGAATTAGTAGTGTGCATAAGGTTTTCTTCATTTGCTTATTTTTCTGCTCATTTATGTTTCTAACTGTAAGAAAGAGAAAGGGTTAATTTAGAAGCGGAGGGTTTGAGATTCGTATTAATCATTCATGAATAACCTGTTAGTATTTTTTTTCCACAAAGGCAAAATAACATGTCATTTTTAATTTATACATTTATTTAAAATAGACATAGTTATGCAGAAAGCGTCCAACCCACAATTTGCAAAAATCTAATTTTACATGGTTTCCTGTGGATAAATACGAGATTTTTATTTGCTGAAAACATCCAAACTCCAAATGCAATAGATTATTGGTAATTATCATTTTTACTAACGCACATTGCAGATATTTAACTTAAATTGATGTTTAAAAACATTATAAAACGTAGGATAACTTAGAAAATACATTTTTTTAAATAAATACATCGATCAATTATCTATTTATAATAATGCTCAGAAAGAAAAAAAATACTGATATTCACTTTACAAATGACGACTACGCATATTAATGCTATTGTATCATCAAATTTTTTTATTATCATTTTTTTAGTTTTATCTTTTTGAGGTTGGATGCTTTCTGCATAACTATGTCCAATTGGACATCTGCTTCCAATAATTGAGGAACCAGAATTTAATATATTATTTTTATCTTGAAAGACTTTTGCATGCAGAAATTAAAGACTTATAATCTATACGAACTAAAGCCTTTAGCTTTTCAGATTCCCTAATGTTACATATTGGCCATATATGTATTTATAGGTTGATATTTTTTTAAGGTATTCTTAAGTAAAATGGAACCGTCTTAAGGGCATTTAAAGTTCTGATCTCGTTATTTTTTAAATTTAATAATTTATTTCAATTAACTATCGAAAAATAACAATTGTATTATTTACTTACATTATTCTGATAATTTTACAAACTATGTTTTCAATGAGAATTCATATGTAGAAATAAATTCATGCGACGTAATTTTTAGGTCTCTGTGATTGTTACAAGTATTATTTAGAAGGAAACTCCGTTTCTTTTATAAAAGCACATTTCTTACACATGATACAATTTCATTTCTAAATGTAGATTTTCAGCCTCATTTTTTTTTTTTAATCATTACCTGTTTTTTTTCTCAAAATATATTATTTGCATCAGTAACATTGGTTTCAAAATATTTTAATCAGTTCTGGCGATAAATATGTCTGTTTCTCACATTTATCTAACCATCTAAGTGAACATTGAATTTAAATAAAAATATTTTTTGCATACAATTGCTAATTAAAAGACTTTCACTGCCCAAAATCAATTGGAATCTGAAATAATAGGAAATACAAGAAAAACACACGGAAGATTTTATTATTTTTATTAGTAACACTTTTTACACAATCACAATAATATTATCTCAATCCATATATTGAATTTGCAAAAGTATTTTTAAAAAAACTGTTGGTAAAAAAAACTTTGGTAATTTTGTGCTTTGAATACACCATAATATTTATTTATATTATCGAAATCGGTACTCACATAAAACAATCAAATACTTTGGTCGTTTAAAAATAGAGTAAATAGCAAAGATCAGATACTTAATTAATTAAAATATGGTATATGGCTATATAGTTACTTATTATTAGTTTTACATATTATAAAATAATATAATCCGAAAACAGTAAGTTTATTTTTCACCTTAAGGAAAGTATTTATTATATTTCAAATAAAAAAATGCATATTATGGACATCTACAGTTCTTGATTTTACCGCCAACATTATTATATCAGAGTATTTCAGTAAATTAATATTTACAATATATATTTTTTTACATATTCTCCGCATTCAAAATAAAGTTCTACCTTTTAGTTGCTTCTAATAAATACCTAGCTTTCGAATTAATTAACTGAGTCATTATTGACTATGTATTTACTAGGACAGCTATTATTTTATGTATTTAATAAAATCGAATTTGGCTATAACACATACATCAAATGGAATGGTAAGAATTTTCGCAATGTATGATTGGTAACATCACAGTTGAAGTTGAAATTATCTGAGCCTGTCTTGGGCTCTAGGTGTTCGCATTGAGAAAGGTTTATATTTGCAACTACAAATAGTCAAGAAAGAAGTTTAGTTTTAAAAGTCCGGTTGATGGTCTGACTCATGCAAAAACCAGGGTAATCCATTCTATTCCGAGCGTGTTGAACTGTATATCCACCTCCTGTCTAATGGTGCATATTTTTACCATCAAACTAAACACGGCATTCAAAGTGAACTGGCATTGCTGAGATGGAAGACTCGATAGTCAAATGGGCCAAAAACAGTACCGATGTACTGTTTTTGACCCATTTGGCTTTAGTCGCCTGTCGAGAAAGCAACCTTCCATCACCTATAGGTCAGAGTTAACCTTTTAACCGCTAAACAACAGTGCCTAAGCAGTCGTCCCTACGCTGCACATTTCTTGTTTACGCATTTTTTGTTGAATGTTATTTTTAGAACGACCCTTTTAGGAAAACAAAATCATTATATGAGGCCTGTAGAAACAAACACGAGAGAAGCAAAAGTCCACCAATAATGGAAAATGAGTTAAATATGAGGTTCAGAAAAGAGTTAAAAAATGCTTCATGATGCAATGTTGCTTTCCTAACAAACGGCTCCCTACCAAAACTATTTATTTTTACGGATTAAAATTGAGTTCCATAACAAACTCGCAAAGTCCACTTCTTTCCAAATCAAAGACGTGCAGTTTTCAAAGCGGACCAATAGGAGCGTTGTAAATAGCTGTTTTTCAAGATGGCGGTTTGTTGTTGTAAAACATTGTTTTTGTAAAGTTGAGATATTGACAATTTCGCAAAAATTACCGAAAATGTCAAGCTGACGTGCATAATGAACTTTTGTTTCCTGTTATTTTTATGGACATAATTTTTTTTTTGCCCACTAAGCAACATAGTGGTAAAATAAATTAGTTTTTTACTTACGATTTAGAGTTTTTATTGAATAATATGATTACTTTATTAGTAGTTATTGTTATGTCATTAATATTGTAGAAATCATGCTGTGTGAAAAACAAAAATGTCAATGATAATTCCAAGCAACATAGAACCCGGAAAAGTTGTTTTGAAATCGTTAAAAGTAAAAGAGATGTCAACTATCTTTAGACCAAACATTCGGTGATAACTGGGAGAAATCTTCCTGCTCTTGAATATTATTCCGCATTCATATCTTATTAAATCTTTAAAACAAATTTATATAAAAAAATCAGAATAATAGTTATTATTCTTTCGATTTTTTAGTTTTTCAATTATTAATAGGTCATCATCTTCAAACTTTTTAAAATATTTTGTAAGAATATTGTTGTATAATATCAAAATAAATACTTTTTAATGTAAAACTATTTTGTTACGCTTTGACTGAACCAGAAAAAAGTGTCCATTTCAAACGGAAAGTCCAGTTGTGTTGAAAACAAAAGCGGCAGTTGTCAAATGTGAAAACAAAAACGGCGTCCCCCATTAATTTGAATATATTTTTTTGTTTGCACCAGTTAAACTAATGTATCAAGAAGAAAAATTTAAAGTTTTTAGTTACTATTTTTCAAATTTATTTTAGTGACATACACAATAATTTTTTTAAAAACGTTTTTTTTTCTTCCCCAAAACGTAGTCAATGGGCTTTAGCCTGTTGTTTCACAGGCCCTTTTATTTTTTAAATCATTTTAAAAAAAACATCAATATAGTTTTTTTTTAATCTTTTGACCTAGCACACTAAAAGTCACGACCCCCCTGCTAATGAGTAAGGACTGCAAGGAAAATTTAAGACCCCCTAAAATAGCACTTGAAATTTTTCCCATTTATCAACAGAACATTTTAACAAATATCATAATTTTTAAAAAATTTTTCTACTTTTCACTGCACTTACCCAGAATAGGTTCTTAGACCAAAATAGGTAGGGAAAGTAAAAAAAAAAAAGAAACAAAAAATTAATAATAATAAAAAAAAAAAAATAAAAAAAAAAAAATATATAATATATATTTTATAATATTATTATTAAGTCCAAAATAAATGTATAAAAAATTTGTAAAAAATTTTATGCGAACAATAAAAAAAAATTTATTAAAAAAACCTAAAATTAAAATAATATTGTAAGCCTCCAAAAAACGGACAAAAAAAAATCATTTTTTTTTTTCGTGCCAATTTGGTTCGAATTTTTTTAATTAAAATTTACTTATTTTTTTTAAAAGGCTCCAA
>JAGWCC010001449.1:0-25457 GCA_022651775.1 Drusus annulatus | reverse complement strand
GCACACCCTTATTTAGATATTAGTAGCGTGACGTAAATTATTTTTTTGGGAAGTTACAAAAATGTACATGCGAATAATAATATGTTTTACTTTTCAATTTAAAAAAAAGGATTATACATGTGTTTACTTTTCTTACATAGTTATTCGTGAATAGTTAACAGCGAGTTAATAATAAAGTTATTTATAAGTCTCGTAATTCTTAAAAGATAAGGGACCCCTATATCAACACACGAAGGCGTTGAAAACAATGGGAACTCATTTAGTTACGTGGTTTATTTAGAATAAGTAGAGAGGACCACATATAGTGGTGGGTTATTCTAAGAATAAGTAGAATGGCTACCACTGACTCATACTTAGTCATGTAATAGTATAATCACGAAAAATATTTAAAAAATGGTCGTAAAATAGGCCATACATATTGTTCTCAATTTACAGAGGTTCACATGTTTTTAATCACACGTAGGTATAATTAAATTAATTATCAAAGCTCTCGAAGGGGGATACAAATAAAGCATTCTGTAGCCTTCTACGCATTATATTTTCATACAAATTTTAAGGCTTTCATGAAAAGAATCAATTGTCTAGAAGTTTTATTCGAATAATGTGGCAAAACAAAAATACATCTTGTACATATTATGAAGGGAACTGTTATTATTTTTAAGAGAATAACCTTCTAAACAAAACACTAAAGTTACATAAATCTGGGACATGTTTGAGCTATTGGGGATACATTTAGTCAATGGTGTGGTGTTTCTAGTCACTACAATAAGTCGACAAAACTTTCTTGAAAATAATCTTTGGTTGGTACAAATTATTTCGATTATCGTATTTTTTCCTGAAATGCTTTCTAAGAGCAAGAATCTCGGTTATTGTTCATTGATATAATATACTACAATATATGAGGTCTTTGGCCAAGTAAAGATTAAAACTTTTTTTAAATGATCATATTTGCTGTTATCATATATCGACCTAAGACCGCGGATATTAGCAGACTAGAAAATAGGGGAGAAAATGGGGGTTGGTTAAATCATTTCAGTTTTAAGTAACGTTTAGCTGGTGCAGTTTTAGAGATACCGCAAAAGATGACCAGTCCCAGAGGAGGCAGTGTGACTGAAGATGATAGAGGTGGGGGAGAGAAAGGTGGGGAAGTAACGGATTATTCAAATCTAGTCACTAAATGTAGCATAAGTTATTTCAAGCAACGTTTCGATTCTGAATAGTGATCTATCACTATGGCGACACTTGGAGTATCTTCCACTCCGGTTCCAGCTTTCATCAATATATTATGTAGGAACAAGTCAGTTCAATAAGTCACTATTGAAGCTTCTAAGTGTTACAGCTTGAATAATTGAAAGACGTAATCAGTAATTGGCCATACCCATGTTGGAGAGCTGGTGGTTGGAGTTGTTGTGGTTGTGTTCCTCGGGGGGGTCCACGTAGTTGTCTGGCCTGGGCAGGGGCCACGTGTTGGAGCGCCCTCGCATCTGCGGCTCCAGCTCGCCCGGCCCCAGCATGCTCCCGTCGCACCCCCCGGGGGGGGTCTGCCACGGGCTGCCGTACCCGTCCATCCCGCTCGGTCGGGCCGCCGGGTGCAGGGACGCAGCAAGAAGCGGGAGACGACCGGTACGCACTAGTCACAGCTTACAATCCCACCATCTTCCAGTCCGGAGTAACTTTACACTTGGATTGCTGATACAGTCATCGGGAACGACTCTAGAGTGATTGTTCAGTACACCTTGGCCGCGAGAAGACGGCGACGCGGGGTCAATCGTCCGATAAATTACGCAAACGGGAGATCTGATATTATGCGGTCCCGGCGCACTCGGTCAAATTTGAAATTCAATTCGTAGCAGGCGCGATGACGGAGACAGACTCAGCGCGGAGAACAGATTGTTCGATCACTTATATCACACACCGGTAGGTACTTCACGTACTTTGAAAGTTTTCAGTCCGGATTCAAAACGTAAACTAGGAACTACTCGCTAACCTTACACGTGTTACAAGTGGATTTCAGATCTGTCGGCGAACCGCTAGAAGCTGGAGGTATTCCTCGGACAGAGGAGCGACTATCAGCCAGCACAGAGCAGCGAGCAGCGAGTACGGGGGAGAGCAGGTCATGTGACAACACTAACTGACTAACTGGTGGCGGTTATCAAAGGTCGGTCCGTGTTTGCGTTGCGTCCCGCTCGGCGCCTCTCGCTCGCGCGAAGATTTTAAATTCGTGGCACCTCGTCCCCGCCTCTCCGGACAGCTCTACGCTAAATATACACGCCGGCGGCGCTGCGTAATTCCACCGCCGTCTCTCCTTCCGCCACTCTCCAGTATCCACACGTGAAACTTCGCCGAACACTTTTCCAAATGGGAATCCGCGGAGGCTGCTTCGCTCTCGCGGCCAGTTTCCCGCTCGGAGAACTGCGACAAATTATTTAAAACTTTTCGAAAAGTCTATACGAATGGTGACAACATCGATAAGTAACTGGAACGTGGTGGAGATGGATCCGGGACTGGCCGACGGCACGAGGCTTTCGCGAAATATTGCTACGAAACGTAAACAAACCACGCGGTTTTAATGTTGCTGCGTAATACACAACGTCTAAATACGCCACGTCGCACGACCTTTCTGCGGGCGATCGCGCTCGGACTGGAAGCGGGAGCCGAGCGGCCGAGGTGGCGTGTGGAGAATTCACAATATTATTTACCCGCTCATTCGTTCGAATTCGGTCGGATTCGTTCGGCTCCGCTCGGCAAATCTCGGCTGTCTTGCTGTCCGCGCGCGTGCGCTCCTCGCTAGGTGGAGCGAAGTACGCGAAACTTTTAAACTGGTTTTCGCGATTTTCCACTTGGTAACTACGAGATAGAAATGTACACTTTGCACGCATGTATAATATCTCACCTCTTTGCCGATATACCATACTCCAGATAGATTCTCTAAATATACTTTAATGTTTCAGATATTTCTGAAATATTGTTCGGGACTAGTGATTTTGGAGTGGTGAACTTTGGAGAACTATGAAGGGGTTCTGTATTGTGATAGAATCGTTTGTTTTTTGTTTGATTCGGAGATATTTAGATAAGCTTTTTATTTTACTATCACGTATATCGGGCTCACTAATAAAGTGTCATCTTATACCTAAGAAAGTACCGCCCAGACAAAAAATAAGAGTAAATTATTGAGAACATTTTTACTGTAAAATTGGGAAAATATAGGACACGCCACTGCTTGATTAACCTATGTAATTTCCTGAAAAACATTGTTTACCATCGGTGAGAATTAATTTATTCCGATAATTTGAAAATGTAGAAAAAAACGGTGTTTTTCTTGGCACATAATTTATTGAAAACCGTTGAGTAAAATATAAATAACACATATTATATATCCTTTCGTACATTTTGGTTGTGTATTTTAAACTGCTAATAACGGACATTCTTAAAGGATGGTGTGTATCTTACCAACCAACTACCTATGAGTTTGTTTTTTAATTGCCGATTTTTTCATGTTTTTTTTTAAATTTTGATTGCTTGTATGGAAATAACAAAATCCAACCAAGTATTTCAAATACGTCTATTTTTTAAACTGTCAATTCGCAGTTCAATTCCAATGTAATAAACTTGTGATTTAAAAACTTCTTTGTTCCGCTTATCTCAAATACTTATTGAAAATCAGATTATCAAAGCTATGAAGTTTCTTAATCGTAATATGACGAATGCGTTTGCCGAGGATAATCGCAAAAATCTGTCGAAAGCTCACAGCACGCCAATGAATGTCTTATTCCCTATGTATTTTATTTCGATCGAATGGCCCGAATAATATATATCTTCTTCCGCAGAAAAGTACAATAAATTTTAATGACACTAATCGTACGATTCCTCTTGAGGAGCAGATAACATAGGCCTTCCGTTTTAATTGATATAATTCCCTCAATTATCCGCCCGTTAAGGCTCTCGGGGAGATTTAGTGTTATCAACTGATGGGTTCCCACAATGCTACTGGAACTGGAGACTGGAAGAGATGCCTCCACCCTCCACCCTCCACCCTCCACCCTCCACCCTACACACGTAGCGCGAGCTTACACAGATCTAGAACGTAAGAAGATTTAGCACTCGAGTTTGTATAGATTCCCTCCCACCTATATCTAGCCGAAAGCACAAGTGGAAGTTTCGATCCCATTTTACTAATAGGATTTATGTAAAATTCTAATTTAACATTATATACGTACCCGTATCTGACTTTATTAATACTTGGCATTAAACAGCCGTGAGATGTTTTCATAACCAATGGCCATAAAATAGTTTTTTTACGCATTGCATATGAAATTGGTACATCACTCAAATATTTTATTTTTTAAATTTAACTATAAAAGGAATTGTAGGCATTTACACATATGAAGAACCCACGGCAAGAACCTGTCAACTAACTGTCGGGTAATTCTGAAATATTAATTCTTTTGCGTTTTGTTAAAAAAAGTGTGTACCATCATAAATCCACCAACTATTTTTCATGAATGTTATAGCTAACATACTAAATTGAATAAAAAAATAATTAAGCATTTTATTGAATTTCTACAATAAAATGTTATTATTGTAGATAACATGTTCTTGCCATTAATAACAATTTTTTCAGTTAACATGTTAAACTCTTTGATTTTCCATGTTTGTGCCATTTTCATGATCTGAAAGTATGTTCATTTGATAGAGCGTACCGGCATTAGTTTAGTGAGAATACTAACTCATTTTTTATTAAAAAAATGTTAGTTAACAAGTTCTTGCCGTAGGGTCTTTATTTATTAACTTATCATTCTTCTTCTGGGGACCTATCCAATTGGAGGTTGGCTATCATCACGGTACTTTTCATCCTACAGCATAATTTAGCTGAACTGCACCCCTATAAGTTATAAGGTGCTGAATCTTCCTCTCTTGCGCCTTTCCACAATCTTCTTCAGAACGATCATTAGGGTTAGCTTGTATCTGTCATTCCTCATGATGTTAATGTATTCATTTTATGTATATGACCTTCTCGATTAAGAATTCCATTTTTTTAAACTAAATATAATGTTTGTGTTTCGACTAGAGGAAAGTACCGTAGAATGAGCTGACTTCGTCCATTTTGTCATATGAACGTTTAACCTTTATATATCTGAATCATATTCATTTGTGTACCTTTACTCTGCACTATATTGTTCAATAAGTAATTATAAATATTGTCCAGAGTCATTCCGTTATTGGGGTGACTTCAGACAGCTATCTTAATTTATCTTTATACCGTAGTAATTATGAATTTCATGAAATCGGTCCATTTTATTGTTGTTTAATGTTTATTTACAAATAATAAAAAATTGGAAGGAGGTTCGAGGTTGATATTATAAACATGTTTAAGAGTTAATGATTTTATATTAACGCAGAAAATTTTACGTACTAATCTAGTAAATAAAAGGACAAAAATAATAAAAGTGGATAGCATTGAAAAACACACCTCCGAAAGTCAAAATTAAACCTATTCCACAATTTGGAAGTCGAATTTGAAGAAACGTATCATCTACGTTTTTCAGGGACCGGTGTGATTTTTGTTATTATTTGCGATTAATTATTTCACTCATGTCATCAAAATAAAAAATGACAAAATTGACACAATTGACACAATTTTGTACGACGGTTTTCATTTAAAAATCACATCGAGTCACTTGTATTGCGAATGTTGAGGACCCGAGATACAAGTACTTAAAAAATAGCAAACTGACAAAAATAAAGCTGACAACAATATATATTACATTCATTTAAAAAAAAACCCACAGATGCATCTAACTCATCACTATGCAACCCGTCTCCCGGAAGGTAATAAAACTACCCGAAGGTATATTGAATGTAAAATTGTAAAGCCGCCCCTGTCAGCAATAAAACAAACTATACTTTACTATAATATAGACTCAATAAGCGTCCATTCCGGGTATTAATAGTATATACGAGTATACCTTAGATTTTCTTAAAATTGTACCAGTCTGAAGATGCCCCGTAATAATGTGAAACCGGTCCGGTCTTAATAAAAAATAGTGGAAAAATTATGAAAATTTGGTATTATTAAATCACAAATACTTTTCTCGTTTGTCTGTATTGTCCTTTTAGGTATAGAGTATTTTCACTTGTACTCCTGGTAGATTTTTTTTATTACGTACCTCATATGCGGTATTTTCTATGTTTTCTGGTGAATAGCGTTTATAAAGCCTCCTTCAAACCTTATTTTAATATCTTCGTGTTAGGAATCACCATACAAACCTGTTTTTTTTTTAATCAACAATTATATTTTTATTTAGTTTATAAGTATGTGTGTAAACTGCACCAAAAAGTGTTCTAAATTTTCATCTAATTCAAAATAACAAACCTTATTGAAAAATAATCATTCTTACCTTCACGATAGTTTGTATTAAAATGCATGCAAAAGTCACATTTGAGAAACCTCAATAAACGAGAATTTTTAAGCAAACGTATGATGACTGGTTATAAATCAATGCGAGTGCATCGGTGATCATCCTGTCCGAAGTCATCTTATTCTACTGAAAACTATTTTTCTTATGAAAAATCGAAGACCAAGTGAGGAAGAGAAATATCTGCAAAATTAGAAATGGTTGTCTTTAGCCAATTTCATAATTAATTTACTAAATGGTAATTTATCCAATTCCATTACCTATTTGTTATTATATACTTGAAAGTAAGCCTTCTGAGAAAACTTGTGTTTGAAACACAACGCAATTGCATCTATAACACCCCTATCAAGTTTCTACAACCCCTTGAGCTGACATAATAAATTCAATGAAAGTATCTATGTAATGAAGATACCCCGGAAATATATAAGTTCCCATCCCATATCCCATCACATGTGATAAGTGAGCATTCTCAGGCGAACTAGACTAATTGGTGATGGTCCATCGCAGCATCTCCACTTAGACAATTTACCGAGGGGTGAAAAGCGATTGGATTCCTCGGAGAAATCGAAAGTAAGGGCTGCGAGGGCACGAACGAAGTTCATGCTCAAATAGCACTAAGCACCTCTACGTGATCTGTGGGGCTTTCCATTTCGGAAACTGAATGATTTCCTAAAAATCTGTCCCCCGGAGAGAAAAGGTTAAAGCTTTTATCGGTGTTTATTTTAAGTGTGCCGGATTATAATGTTGTATCTATATTTGATACTATTTTCTTGTGTCCGGTTGAAAGCGTACTCATAGAACAGTCAATTGCCAAAATGTCAATTTTTTAAACTTATTTTTTAATGTTTTGCGTGATAATGTCTGACTCAAAGGGCTGCCATGTGTACAAAACGATAATATTTCAAACGAAAAGGCCCAGCTTATGTTTTTTTTCTAAATTCACCACTGAAAAGATAAATTGTTCAAAGTTGTAAGGTCAATATTACTTGTGGTGAAGTTGATGAAACGTTTTTAAATATCAACAAACAATTTTATGTGCGCAAGGAAGAACGGAATGAGTCAATAAACGCAGATG
Source organism: Drusus annulatus (assembly GCA_022651775.1). Lineage (NCBI taxonomy): Eukaryota > Metazoa > Arthropoda > Insecta > Trichoptera > Limnephilidae > Drusus > Drusus annulatus. The sequence goes on along the minus strand of JAGWCC010001449.1, from coordinate 17,966 downwards.
TTCTGGAGAGTCAAAACAAAATTTAGGAATTTCAAAAAACAATAGCACATTATCTTATTTTCTGACTCATCTCATTTTCCTTGCTAGATATGTATCTAAGGAACAATTCTGCATACTTAACTCAAAACTTTTTTTTACTCATTCTGTTTACAGAATTTTAAACAGATAAACAATTTCACTGACCTGTCTAGGGCCTAGGAGTCAAAATGTATTTAATATGCTCGCGAGATCCGTTTTCTTTCATTACCATATGGATCTCACTCTTTTCATCATCTGTTCAGTGAAATTCTACACCTATTTTACGAGTAAATACTGCACAAGAGTCCCAACTGTTTGGAACCAGTAGGATTATGACATCCCCGATTGGAGTATGTTGTGAGACTGAAGGAAGTGGGGAGGGGAAGTAGATGGGGTAAAGGAAGTTAGGAGGTAGGAAAGTACCTGACTATTAAAATCTGGTCACTAAATACGGCCATTGCCATTTCAAGCAAAGTGTTTATTCTGATTGGTGGTCTTTTACTAGGGCGATACTGAGAGTATCTGCCACTCTGGAACGTACGGCAAATATCACATGTTTGTATTTTGTTTTAAAGAATTTGTGAAATAACATTTGTATTAAATAAATTTTAATTGCGCGCGCCGGGCATAGAACCCACGACCTTCGGATTCGTAGCCGAGGATTATAACCGCTCAACCACAGAGATCGTAAATATTCTCGACATGCGAGCTTATCACGTTATGATGGTTAAAATCTTTTGTAGCTGGAATTTTTTTAACAACCCAAAACGGCTTTATTTGTACTGTAGCTAGTGGCGTGGGTTCCGATGACGTCAGAACTTGTCCAATCAATAGGTAGATAAAAAACTTAAATTCAAAATCAATGTCTATTGATCCAAAACTATGTTGTGTTTATCGTTGAAACAGTACGAAAAGAAAATGGTTCGTTCGTTCATAGGTTTATCTTTTGACCGTCTGCACAGATAAGTTACAGATAAGTTAACACGAACCGGCTAGCGAAATAAAATAACCATGAGTAATGAACACCTAAAACCTTAATCTTATCACCATTTAATGAATAGGTACACAATTAAAAAAAATAATGAAGACAGGACGCATAAAATTCATAATTTCAGATAGTGAATGATTTATATATTTTTTATTGTAGTGTTTTTGCTACGAAATCAATTAATGTCGGAAAACATTTTTTTTAAAATTAGGTACAATAACTTAACTAGCAAAATCCATGTTTGGCAAAAATTCTCAAACATGAAGTTAATACAGATCTTTCTGATAGAATATCCAGTTAAACAGTTTTTTTGGTACACGTCGTAAACTAACTAACCATCACGCCGTTTCCCCGCAGGGGTAGGCAGAGAGGACGGACCGCCATACAACTCTGTCTTGGCACACACTTCTTGCTTAATATCCAGTTAAACAGTTTTTTTGGTACACGTCGTCATTTCTATTAAGAGGTGTGGAGCTTTAAAATATCCACTTAACTGTCAGGATAAAATATAAGACCTCGTCTTGTATGTTCCATATTATTGAGAAGAGGTTTCGAAGAGATGACAACTCTAGTGAAAATAATAGGGAAAGTTGTCTTAAGCACGGTTTATTGAAATAACTTCGTGAAATTGACGGAAGTTAACGATCAACTCGAAAACTAGAATTTTGGATGTTTTAAAAGATCCTGCACGGTATTTCAAATGTTCGAGAATAAACAAATAAAATAATAAGAATGGTTCCTACTTGCAAGTTATAAACAAACTAGTTGTTGTTTGACTTGTCAAATGAAAACTATGGTGAAAAAGCTTTTCAAAAATAGAATAAACATTTTTCTCTTGTAAAATATGTATATTATAAAGGTAGGTATTTTATCGCTTATCTGAATTTGAAAAGATTATTTTTAAAGAAATGAAAAACTAACTTTGTACAAGACCACGAAAATTATTTTAATTTTTATGACCGACCGGTTTCGCTTAGCCTAAACATCATCAGGGTACAAAATTTAACTAAACAAAAAATACAAAGTGTGCGGTTATACAGAGGGAGAACGAATTATAAAATAAAATAATAAAACAATGAGAAAATAATACAATAATGTTTAAATTATAACAAAGGAACATACAGAGAGAGACAGATAATATGAATTGAAAGAGACAAAACAATACTGATAAATATACCTAATATTGGACTACTGGACACATTTATTCAGATTATTTTTTTATAATTTTCTCAGTATATGCATCAGTTCCAAATTTAAATTTGAAAAGTTTACACTCGTCCGTACGTACGTACACACAAAGGAAATTATTGTATTGTGTAATTAACGCATATAAATGACCATGAGCATTGAGTGCTTACCTAATTACATTACATGCACGTATCCTAGGTACGTACTTTAGCTAATAATGACGACAGGACTTGTGTCCGCTGGCAGGTAGGAGCTTATTACCATCGTGAGCACCTGTGTTTGAGTTCCTAGATTTATTTGCCATACAAAAAGATAAATGAGTCAAATGGTTATTATTCTAAAACCACATTTAATGTCATTTTTCATTAATAGGCGTATTTATATTGAAAACCTAATTGTGAAAAAGGAAGGAGGGCTGATTTGAATGTAATGATGGACAATGTTCATTAATTGTGGTATAAAGTAATCAATATCGACCTACATATTTTGAATAATTGTCATATTTTTTTCCGGGAAGGTCTCAGAAAGGAAGAAAAAAAGGAATTAGGGCATTCGTTCCAAGAACTAGAGAAAATCCAAAGACAATCTTTCAGTATCTCTCAGAAATGTTATGCACATCCTACCTCAGTAGGTTAGTTATATTTTTATTCTTTGTATACGAGTATGTATTTAATCTTAGCAACATTCAACTTATTTTCTACTTCAACCTCATAATAGGATACTCCTATGCGACGAATTCAACGTCTGGGAAACAAATACTCAGATATTGTTGATATATTTAGTACGTAAATAACACAATATAAGCACACGTTAGTAAAGTTTTGTATTTAGTCGTTATATATATATATATATATATATATATATATATATATATATATATATATATATATATATATATATATATATATATATATATATATATATATATATATATATATATATATATATATATTTATGTAAATATTTGTGTAAAAGCTTTTAATGGGCGTAAATATATTTCTTATAATTACAGATTCCTCAAAACGTCAGCTCTGAATTTTTTTTTTGTAGGTTTCAAAAAATGCATAGTAATAATATAATATAAATGAATAATATGTAAGTGAAAATCGCATTTCAATAATAAACATTATTGCAATAAATATTATCGACTGGCCGTTTTCGTCGAAATACGTTTATTCTCCGATTTGAAGCATTCAGACAACTAAGAACAACTTAAGAATGAGATCAAATAAATTCTAAATACTCGCCACCACTATACCTTTTTCAATAATAGGAAAACATAGAATCTGACTCGAATGGTTTGAGAGCTACCTTACCGATAGATTCCTGGCAGTCAAAATTACTTCAAATTTTTCTACTAAATTTAAGGTAACGAGTGGGATTCCACAAGCTTTTAACTCGGTGCTATTATTAATAAATCTTGTTTATATTATTTATAAATGAGATAGTTAAAATATTTTATGATGTAGGCGTATTGCTGATGACATTAAAATGAATAAGGTTTTTTGGTTTTTGTTTTATTTTAGTTACTTGTACATCAAAGTTTACAAAGTAACTAATTATAATTCATAGACTTTTTGACTTAATAATAATAACTTATATACTACTTGATATTACTAATGTATTATATACGGTTCTTACAGCCTATTTATAATTTATTAATTGGTGTAATTTTGGTGGTTTAAGTGGTTTGGGGGTTATAAAGTAACTTCAATAACTGATTTGTATTAAAAGATAAATGGAATAAGTTATACGAATGGTGTACTTTAAAGACACTCCATCTTAATATAAGTAAATAAGCACTTAAAAGGTTCTTGAATTAAAAAAAAAAGTTTTTCGATTATTCATTGAATGGTTCAAATCTTCTATCGGTTACTGTATTCGTACGTCATATATAACTAATACTGTTTTACTGATAATCACCATGTCTAATGTGTTACTAGAATAATGGTTTGTGTAAATGTACTGACATATGATAAATTATGTTTGTAAAAGGTTATCGATGGTAAATAAAAAAATAATTTCCCGAAAATTATATTTTACAAGTTCACCTTAACCTTATTTGTATTACCTTAATTGCGACTTTTCAACAAAATAGCTTCTACGGCAAAATTAAATTGCTAAGGCATAGTAATTACTAACTAGTAACCCATTTCCCAATTTACTAAAGTATGTAAGTATGACAACGTGTCACCAATTCCAAAAGCGCTTTTTAAGCATAAAGCACAAAGCGAGAAATGCAGTAGTAAAAGTTTGAAAAATTCCCCTATAAAAGTGGATAGGAACTTTCACGGGAGAGGAAGTGGAGATAGCACGAATGTAAAAAAGGCAAGTGGATGCTCACAACACTTCGTTCTAGAAATACGTTCAAAAATGGATATTTCAAATTTCATGAAATTCCTTTGAGATTCGTTCGTAGTTAATACCTAGAACTATTCTAGAATACACTATAAAATGCTGAAAATCCTGGTCTAAATTTTGATCGATACAATTTATTGTGTAATATATTTTGGATTAAGGTGATACAGTGGCGTACAGTGCTTTCTTACAAAAATGTTGTATTTGTATTAATAAAACTCTAATGCAAATATTGAAAAAACTTTCCGGATGCTATTCTTTCAGGTCGAAGATATTAAAAGTCTTTACAGATTTCAGTACAAAAAAGTGAAGTAAAACAGGTATTGATTACACAAAAATACACCTTTACTGTTTTAGATAAGAATACTTCATTTTTATGTGAATACCTCAAAAAAGCTGCCTGACCTAGTGGGTCTATAGTATCCCCGATTGGGGTATATTGTAAGACTGAAGGCAAGGGGAAAGGAAGGAGGCGGGGAAGATGAAGTGTAAGAAGTATTTTAGTATTCATATTTGGTCACCAAATACGATTAAACCTATTTCGTGCCGTTGTCTTTCACCTGGGCGATACTAAGAGAGACTGTTTTGTCAAAAGAGATAATAATAATAGGATAATTTTGTGTAGCGCCGTTTTAGTGAAAAATCACCTCGGGGCGCTGTACAAATCTTAATTTCTAGTTCATATTAATTCCTTGTTCATACAAATATACAGCAACATACTTACCTATAAGTTAAGTTAAGTTAAGATAAATTTGTATATTCCTTGTTTTAAAATATTTATTAATATTTTCTTTAAATACATGATAAAGTGCCAAATTAAATTCAACTTTTTAACGTCACAAAACGAGTATTTTTTTCAAAATTTACCCTTTTTTAAATTTGTATATTTTTTATAAAAAATATAACACTATAGTTTATTAAAAACAAAAATAAATAAAAAAGTGATTAAGGCTAAAACGTGAGTTTTTAGTACGTAACTGATTATTTGTAATATATCTATAACAGTTATACTTTGTTTATAATTACTTACAATTATGAAATGTTTAGGTACATTTAAAAAAAACTACTTTTACAATTGTCACCCATTCTCCACGTCGTGATTCCTCCGTGAGAGATAGGTATCGGCCGGGCTACGTTATTACACGTAGGATTATAAAGTAAGGGATATGACTGAAAAAAAGATGACCAGGCAGGAGATAAGATATATTTCCATCGTTAGTTCCTCCTCCTTTTCCTCTCGCAGCAATAGCGGAGATTCTTTTTATGACTTTAGCAAAGATCAAATTGATACTGATACAATCGTGAATGGCTATCTAACGGGAGCTCTCTACGGGATGGGGTAGTCAATTCGAGTTCGGGCTACCAGTTTTCACGACTTAGAATAAAAGCTTTGCTGTGCACTGCCAATTTTGGGAGGAAAGGGCTCTCACCGACTTTTACTAGACAATGATAACTTGTAAGGTGTCAATAGTGGCCATTTACTTCAATTTTTGAGACTGTCGTAATTGTTCTAAATATTGGAAGAACAAAAAAAAAACTCCCAACATGAGAAGGGCATGCGGATTTTTTTAAATACTTCATAAGACATTAGACATTTATTCACCACATATAAATTTAGATTTATCATGATATTTTTGTTCCCGGAACGAATTTCAATTTAATGCGTAGCGTATTACGACTTTATTTAAACAATACTTATTGTCAAATTAAAGAGGACATACATTTTTTCGATATCATCTAGAAGCGTTTTTGTCTGAATAATATCGTCGCCGGAAAGGCAAAAGGGTTGAAACGCCATTTCGGGAAGTTTACACCAGAGCACTTTAAAGCTTTTTTTGTTTTAAAATAAAATTCATAAGTCTTCAGAACCTGGAAAAAGATTCAACTCAGGTAACTCAATGTTCTCACTGAGTTACTTGAAGCGACAAATAGCTAAAAAAAAGTCCAAAATTTGTGTCGCTTGAGTTAAGCCTCCTCCCGAATGGTAAATATATTTTAAATGGCTGAAGCGCCACAAAAGTCTACCGAATCCTAGAGAGAGTTAGAGCATTCGACGCAGAAAAAGTAACTGATCAAAACTGCACATTTAACTCATTTTTGACCAAAGTGTCATATATGTTGTAGGCGTTCTAAACCATTAAAAAGGTTTGAGGTATGAGCCTACCGAATAACGTATTCGATTGTTACTGAAATTTAAGCATCTAATAAATTAATTCTATATAAACCGATACTCCATATTGTTTTTAATTAATAATCTATATTTTAACAGAATGAATGATTTAACAGAATTAAGTGTTCCCGAATTGAAACATTAAGCCCACACATAGAAATAAAGACTGAAAAAAAACACAAACTATTAATAAATAGTTATTCAGGTAATTTAATTATTGCGAGCTTTGAAATGATTTGAGGGGGAGCAGTGAACGCCCCTGGCGCACTTAAGGTGCCCATAGCAGGCAATAAAAAGCTTTATATTAGCCCCACACACGAATGCCAGCTAAGACTAATAAGGACGCTATAGTTGAACGCAAAATGGACCCGTTCAGAGATATCCCGATTGCCAATTTCCATTTTTCAAAGGGGAACGCAGAAAATCATATAATTTAGTCTTAGAATATAACATTATTTAACCTAGTAGTTAGTTAATACTAAGCCCTTGAGGTGATTTTTCACAAAAAAACGGCGCTATACAAATCGTCCAAATATTATTATTATTAACATAGTAGTTACCCGTCTTCGCCTAAGTCTCATTATTTTTTTATTGGATCATCAAAAATGGCGTCTTGTCTCTTTAGACACTAAACCCCCTCTTTCGAAGACCGCAAACACTTATTTGTAAGCATTTTTAAAATATGTATTTTAAAAATGTGCACACTGTATGCAGTGAAAGGTGGTAGCCAGTGCAAACCACACAGTAGAAATAAACTTGAAATTACTGATATTTTTTCTTTTAAAAAAATCATTTTTTAATTTTGAAAAATTATTGTTATTTTATTTGAGAAAAAATATAGGTATAATAATATTGATATATTATGTGATTACTGTGTTGCATTAAACAGTGAAGTTTCGGCGCGTAATATATTTTTTAACCAAAGTGGAAAATAAAACACCATAAATTGAAAGTAAAATTGAAAAAGAACATAATAAAATAATTGATCTATTTATTTAGTTTTTTAGAAACATTAAGAAAAATAAATTTAAAGTAGATATACATAGATTAAGTTAAATAAAACTATATAAAAAACATACATCATAAAATAATCCAAGCAAAGTGATAAATACAAACAAAATAAAATAAAGATTCACAACATAATCTTAATAAAACAGAGAAAAATATTTCAAATAGCTGAGATACATAACACACAACAGGGGTGGGGAGTTCATAATTAACATTGTCATATTAATTTTTCTAGTATTAGCTATATATATAATATTAAAAATAATCAAAAAACGCTTAAATGAATCATTAAAAACTTCACAGCGGATAGTTGAAGTGACGTTACGAGCTGAAAGTAATTGGAATGACCTAGAAATTCCAACAACAAAAAAACTTTTCAAATTTTACGACGCTAGAGTTCACCGGTCGAGAGTTTTTAATGGGATATACATATTTGATATGACAGATTTTCTGTGTTATGTGATTTAAAACAATACGTTTGTTACCATACTCTTCCGAACTAGGTTAATATTTTCCACCGCACCGGAATCTTTATCAGTCATTAGATTAGTTTAATTTTACCTCACGTTTGTAGTGAATATTATTATCCTGCCTCAAAGACCATTATCCGCTTTTCTAGCCTATTTACGTAAAGCACAATAATTGATCATGCCACAATCCCTAGTGGGTTTATTTCACTAATCTTTAAAATAATTGGTTATTGATTTTTTTTCGAAAACCTTGTGATTTTACATCTAGTAAACTTTAATATCTATGTCCTATTTTAATTTTATAAAATATTTATATAGGTACGAAACTGAGAACAACATTAATACAAATCGTGTTTATAATATTTACCATGTGTGATTAAGTTTTATTTTGTAGGTATTTACCGCTGACTCATCTAGCTAGGTAAGTACATGGCCGCGGTAATGGCATGCCGTAATTTTTTGATTGTTCATGGCAAAATTTTCAGTCGATACGTCTGTGTCTTACAATATACAGATTAATGTCAAGAGAAATCTACTACCTATTTAAATCTGGTCATTAATGGTAGCTTAAGAATTTTCTAGCAAGCTTTTAAATCTGAATGGTGATTTTTCGCCAAAGCAATGCAATATGGTATTATTCTGGACAAAAAAAAACAAAAGTTTAAATAAAAGAGTATTATATTCGCTAACATTCTAAAAACATATACCTACGTGAAATCAGTTTCTATATTTACGAATGTTGCTTAACTTCGTGTTTGACAAGGCTTCTTCTTGTATCCATGTCTGCTGTACTTAGTCGCTCTAAACTAAGAAGATAACATGATATTACCATAGATATTTAAAGACATGAAAAAATAACTTTGTATAAGATCACGGATATTATTTTATTTTTATGACCGACCGGTTTCGCTTAGCCCAAACATTATCAGGGTACAAAATTAAACAGGGCTCAAAAATATAGAAAGTGTGCGGTTATATATACATACAGAGGGAGAACAAAATATAAAATAACAGAATAATGAGAAAACAAAAGAATAACATTTAAATTAAAACAGAGATAAAGAGACAGATAATATGAATTGAAAGAGGCAAAACATCAACTGAGAAGGTGATTAAAGAATAATGATAATTTTTATGAGTTTACAGGAAATATACCTAATATTGGACTACTGGACAAATTTATCTGATTATTTAGAATTATGACTATTCATTTTATAAAATGTTTTTAATAAATGTCAAATCTTATACAAAGTTATTTTATCATTTCTTTAAATATGTCAAACCACAAAGTGATTGCTTTCTACGAAAATATTGGGTATTTAGCCATCGACAAACTTATTCACATATAAAACAGATTAATACCTAAGCAGGTACCTGTCCACATTTTAATATCGCAGTGATATAACTAAGAAAGTTATATAATTTAAAAGAAATAGAAAGTCGAGGAACCCGGACCTAAGTGATATTATCAATAAAAACAAACAAAACTCTTTAAATTAATTATGTAATTGTAATTATTCAAAATTCTACAGCTAATTTTATTTATTTATTTTTAAACAATAGTTTTCATGCTGCAATCGAGTAAGAATTGGCTATGAAAATAATATCTAACTAGAATTTTACGAAAATCAACCTTTCAATTGTTTTAGATTGGTATGGTCAATAATATATTCCCATTTGGGTTCCAATTCAATAAAGCTGTTCGTGTTCTAAAATTATCTTTCTAATTAAGTCCCAATATTTCGTTAATGGTTACAGACAAGATATCCACAAAATTAGCACACCTAGAAAGTATATTTGAGTAACAGAAAATGTGTCATATTGCGAAGATGATCATATTTTAACTATGGTCATATCGTTGCCGGAAAGGCAAAAGGGCTGAAGCGCCATTTTAGGAAGCTTACACTAGAGCACTTTAAAGTTTTTTTGTTTATACAATAAAATTTGTAAGTCTTCAGTACCTGGTTAGATTTTTTAAAAATGTTAACTCAATACTCTCACTGAGTTATCTAAGCGTCAAAAAGCTAAAAAGTCCCAAACTTATGTCGCTTGAGTCAAGCCTTCTCACAAATGGAATTTTTTTTTTCACCAAAGTCTTCAGAAAACAAATGAGAGTCAGAGCATTCGATGCAGGAATAAAAGTGATCAAACCTACATATTTAACTCATTTTTTTACCAAAGTGTCGCTTTGGCCCTTTTGCCTTTTTGCCTTTCCAGCGACGATATGATTGTGATTTAGGTTGGTCTGTTTCACTGCAGTGACCATGACAATGATAATATTTATACGACGGTAACTTTTGATCATAATGATATTTTGGCAATAGTAAAGTTTTGGCAATGTCTTATTTTAACGGTAAAACTTTTGATAATTGTAATTTTGACCATTGTGGTCATTTTGGTTTTTATATCTTTAACAGAATAGTATAATATATGAGAATTTAGTTTAAAATTTAAACCTCACACTTGTTAATTTGAGAGTGATCCACTTCAAACAGTGTTCTTTAAAATTTTAAAATTTTAAAGGTAAACAAGAAAGATTGAAATTGGAATTTAAAAAAAAGTTTCTGTTACAAGATGCAACAAACAGATAAGGTAATTATTTCATATTTAGGGTATGTTTTAATGATTTATAAGTTAACGTGTGTGATAGAAGCGGAAGTATGCACCTTAAAAAAACTATACTCGTCGATAGTGAGCTGTTCTTTACAGCGCCGTTTCAGCATGAGTTTATTGCATTAAGTTTAATCGACCAATCGTGACAGTTTTAGGAAACTTTTTCATCGCATATCGCGGGGAAAATTTAATCTCTGCGTAAAAGATTGAACTAAAGGAAAGAGCTTGGCTTAACACTTTACTTGCCGGAAACGACAAATAGTACCTATTTGCGAAAAAAAAAATTCTAGGAATACAAATGGAAAACAGAAATTAAAACATTTTTTTGTAATGTCGCTTAAACGATGTTGTCGATGATACAATACAGAACGTCATTAAAGGGTATGTATGTTCATTTATTTAGGACACACGCAGTGAAAATGAAAAGTATTTTTAATAATAAAAAAACATATTTTATTAAAAACGGGATTAGAAGTTTAAACCAAAGACGACAAATAATTCATACAAAACACCTTACAAAGATCAAGTCACAACTAGCTCGGCCATTCTACATGTACCTACTCTGGGTCAATTCGTCAAATGTCCCGATTTTTATCTTTTGTCTCTATAGGCGCCACACTATAAACGAGATGGCACCATGTCGATTCAACTAGTGAAACATCGAAATTGGAAGGATCTTTAAGACATGACTCTGTGGACAGAGGCAGTACGATAATTTATATGTGATGACGAAAAAACGTAGGCCGGGCTTGTACATTGCACGTGTGTGGCGTAAAACTAAAGTTATTTTGAATTTTGACGGTGTGATTTTTTTTTCAATTTGCGACGAATTATTAAAATACCATAATTTATAACGCAGATAATTTTAACAGTCATCGTGTCATTGGTCATTCCTCATCGAACAAAGAAAGACGATTTGATATACCTGGATACAATATATTTTTGTTTGTTCAATTTGTGGTTTTTATTAGAATCCAATAACAGTACGAGCATTTGCATAAGAGCAGAGTCAATATTTACATTTTTATCTAGATAAGATTTGTGTAATGATTTCCAATTTCTTATTACAGAGGGTTTCTGCATACACAGTCATCACGCCTCATACAAAGTTGATAACTATTCATTCGTATATTATTATACACGGCTAAAGCTATTTCAAGCAACGTTTCGATTCTGAATGGTGGTCTTTTACCAGGGCGATACTTGGAGTATCTACCAATCTGGATTAACTCATTATTGATGTAACTAATTAAGTTCAAATAGAAGTTTAGGCTGCAGAACTGTATTATGTACATCGCGTTTTACGCTCATTCTGAGAAACATCTGGGCTTGAAATTCCTGAAGTTTTTTAAAAAAAATTTGGCCAAAAATAAATAAGTATTTGCGTTCGGCTGAAAGAAGTACATCTACCAACGGTAGGACTCTATGTAAAAAGCTAGTTTTACTCTGCATTTCAAACATTATTTTTAATTTTTTTATATGAATACCGCACAAGAGTCTCAACTGCTCCCAACCGTTAGAGACAGTGAGACTATGGCATCCCCAAATAGGGTATGTTGTGACGGTAGGCTGAAGGTAGTGGGGAGGGGAAGGAGATAGGGAAGAGGAAGGTCGGGAAGTACCTGGCTATTCAGATCTGGTCACCAAACACGGCTAAGCCATTTCAAGCAACGTTTCGATTCTGAATGGTGGTCTTTCACCAGGGCGATACTTAGAGCATCTACTACTCTGGAACGTGCCGCAAATATACTTTTTTTTAATTTTCATATGAATCAAATGCGTTATGACACATGTTAATTGAATAAAAGTTATTGGCGCACGCCGGGTTCGAACCCGGCGACCTTTGGATTGGTAGTCGAGCGAGTAAGTACTATAAAAACTGGAATTGCTCCATTGAAATGCTCTATTAGGTTTTTTTCCAAAAAATCATTACTTATCACTAGACATCCAATCATCCACAAAAAAAATAAAATGTGCATGCAAATACTTGTGCACTGAAAATGGCTGAAATATACATTAACGGTGAAAAAGGGCTCAAATATGCATTATGCGTGTACATATGCGTATAATCCAATGTTTTTTTAGCACTCTGTGAAGTTTCGCGGTATGAACGTGAAACACGGTGTATCTATACATTATTTTTATTTCACCCTGCCAACCAACTTTACAAAAGTACTACAAAATGTAAGATTATATCGGAGATCTGAGCATTATTTTTTTTATAAAATCGGAAATGTTCCTATGCTACCCCAACGTAATACAAACATACATTTTCTATCGATTTCCGTATTCAAACTTGTAATAATATATTTCGAAAATACCTCATAATGAACATCTTAACATTTACCTAATTCAGTCGGCTTGAATATTAGATGGGGTAATACTTTTAAAAGCATTTGGTGGCAAGTGTGGCGGGCCGGTAAGGGTTAAATCCGAAATCGTTTCTTTACTGAGAAGGGTTATTCCCAAAGAATTTCATCCGGAGAAATCATAACGTACGCTCGCATGCACACACGTATCCTTCAGACAACATAATTCCGGTAATGTGGAACAAGATCGTAACAATAAAAGTAAATTCGGTTGATGGGTGACAACCCTAAAGGGTGGCAGGGGAAGGGAAGGGGAGGGAGATAGGGAGAGTCAGCCAATTTGGCGATTGAACAAGTTATCCGATACCAAGTTAAATAGCGGACGGTTTCAGTTCGAAGGAAGGTACTTAGTTGGAAAACTGCTGGCTTCGATAGACGAATTATTGTAAATGGTCGCTCTTTAGGGCTGCGTGGTTTAATAGGGGTGCGAAAAAAATTACAACTTTACATAGGTTATAGGTCATGCTTCTGATTGATTTCCATAATTTAATGAAGGATGGAAAAGTGACCATTCAAATAAAACGTTTTATGGAAGGTTATTGTTAAATCAAATCAAAAACGATTTGTGATTCATGAAAAGAGTGATAATAGTTTCGTATCACCAAACAAAATCGATTTTAAATTTTGTAATCATTCTGTTGGATCCGAAGCTGCGACGAAACACCAAATATGTTTCCAGCTTCAGATGAATTAAAAAAAAAATGACAGTAAAACCATAAAATTCTATATATTATAAAACTTGATGGAAATGTTTGATTATAAGCTGTGGGAATATTGGTAAAATAAATGAAAACCATTCACTCACCGATAATGATGGAGTTCTTTGGGGATGATTCTTCTTACACATTTTTTTCTAAGCGATGCACAATCCACGAAACACCACATTTATTATAATCTTCTGATCCTTGAAACACCACATTTATTTTATATTTTTTCAATAATAAACCAACTAATTAGCGAAACGAAAGAGTAACGACTACGTTCTTTCACTTTTGAACGAAAAAATTGTCCGTAGGGTACAGGTAGGTAGGGATTTGGATGAGAAAAGTGAAGGAAAGAACTCAACAAATTAGTGCTTTAAAATCCAACACATCCGATTGTATTAATAAATCGTAAACAAATAATTTTCAATTAACAAATAACTTTTTTTAAAATTTCAGCGGTCAGTCTAGTTGCAATGTCGAATTGCATGCCACTACTGACCATTCAATAGATTTATTATTTCGTAGATGAATAATCTTTCCACCCATACAATATTATAATAAATTGATATTATATCCTCTCTTTCATTGAAATATTTCTCATAAATATTTTTTAATCCTATTTAAAAAAATAAATAAAACTAAATAGTATGTGGATGCATGGTATTTGCCAAAAATTGGTGCTTTAATCCACCCATTTCAAATAATACATAGAATAATGTCCTGTTTTTAATTAGATGACGTCACGACAGTTGTCAATCTCTTCACAATGGTGCTGCGAACAGAAATTAATGACATGAGGGGCGTTTTGATAAGTTGATTTTTCAATATTTTTTCAAAACTTTTTATTGATTCTATCAATAACCACAAACAATAAAATGTATGTATTCAGAATCGACGTTTGTTTTAATACATGAATATATTTATTTTAAGTCAAATTTTTCACTTTACTCACAGTAAGGAATCAAACCAATTGAAAGAAGGTTTTTCCTCTTCCATTACTTATAAAATAATTTCAGAGATCTCCGCTAGAGTTTAAAATAGGGATGGTGATATTTGAAATGGGACGTCACTGAAGTTCCAGTTACCGGAAACTGCAAGGAACCGCGTATTTATTCAGTTACTTTTGAAACCAGCTCCCAGTGACAAAAATATTAATTGGTAAGCTATATTGTTCTGAAAAAAGGAACCAGGTCCTCTAAATACATATATTATTTCATAAAAGCTAGATCTGATAAAAAAAAGAACCAGAACCGGGTTAACTTTACAACATCAAATTACAACGGAGGGGGGAGTGAAAACTATATTTGGGTCTCGGTCAACAATCTCTGATCACCTTTCAACACATTTTCATTTCACTAAAAATAGAAACCGGTTCCTCATTTTCATTTGCCAAAAAGAACAATCGGTTCCAAAAATAGCCGGTTCCTAATAATATCTACAGTTCCAGTGACCGCGGTGTCACCAGCTCCTTGTAGCAGGGACAGGAATATCTCTGGTTTAAAATGGTGTAGAAAAAACTAGTCCGTGATTGACGATTGACGCAAGCGACTTGGGTTGTTTGTAGTCTTCTATGGGATATTTTTGACATCCATAATATTTTGTGGAATGTCGGGACCTACGATAAACAATGTGGTGCCAAAGAAAGAAGAAAATTTTCACGAGTTTCTCACAGAGGTTAGTTTAACTCCATCTAACTTATAAATACAGTGCCTATGTGAAATGTAAGGTTAGGTTATTGTTATGTTATTATTTGCTTGCAGGTGAAAGAAATCGAGAAACGCGACTCGGTTCTCACATCAAAACAACAAATTGAGCGACTCCTCAGGCCTGGATCTACATATTTCAATTTGAATCCTTTCGAGGTGCTACAAGTTGATCCCAAAACACCTATCGAAGAAGTCAATAAAATATACAGAAAGTTTACTATCTTAGTGCATCCAGACAAAAATCAGGTAAACTTTTACGTTTATTAGTCTTTTATGAGTTAGTATATTCTGTTTTGGTGACGCCCAACGATTAGGAACGTTAAATTATACTAAAGCAATGTGTCAACACAATTTTGTAGTCTGAATTTATTGTGTATATTGACAGGTTTTAACAGCAGCCTGAAAACTAATGTGTCTTGATTTGACATTTTGGGAAATGTTGGTATTTGCAAATCCGAAACATAATGTCATTGATTTAGTTGTGATTTTCTGACCGATTTGTCTTGTTTTAATTTGATTCTGCAATGTTAGAATATTGTAGAATAACTTTTAATGAATTATGTTAAAACTAGAAGATAGTGCAGATCTGAAACAAATATTGAGTTATCTTTTTCTGCACTATCCATTTTTAAAAACTTTTAATCGAACTAAATATAGTTTTGGGCCTCCATTCTCCATAACCTTTCATATCTTACTTAGTTTTTCTTATTGGGTATTTAAATTTAGCCTCTTAGAGTTTCAATAATAATTATTATAAGTCTTTATAACATTTTGCTGTAACCTAGATTTCTTATTTTATATAGACATCACCAGTGGCAGTTTTTGGTCATTTTCAATGGGATTCAATTAGAGTTTAAATATAGGAAAAAATAATTCAATAAAACCTCCGTTCACTTAAAAATCGGCAATTTTTTTGTTAGATTTGCAAATGCTAACATCAAATGATTATTTGTAAAAATGCTTGAAAAACTATCAAAAACTCACAATGTCCTTTTCCTCGACAACAATAATGCAAAAAATGTTTTGTGTATCCAATAATAATAATTTATTGTGTTTCGCTTTCATCAAATACGAGTATTATATTATCTGAAAGTGATATCTGGAGAATTTCATAAAAGCTAAGATGTTACGTGCACACTCCGTAGATACTAGTGAAAGGTGCACCGCACCAAAAAACAAATATTTTGACTCTAGAGAGGTACGTGCCTTTACCATGCAAGACCGAATATTTTGTTGTATAAAATATTTCTTATGAGTTGTTGTTCGCTCTGATGCATGGATTATCATACGGGTGGATTTTTTTAGTAAGGAGTTTTAATGGTGCGCTGTTTGTTTTTTTTTGTCATTGCTACTGTTTGGGAGTTCACTATGGAAGTATTTTTAAGTAAGAAAAGCATCCACATATGTTTGGTCTATTGGTTATCTAAATATAAAATGTACTGTTTTTGATAATGATTAAGCAGTTAGAGTAGAGCGTACCTGGGTGAAATATCACAAAATTACTTTAATAGATCAATTTTACCTTATCATCTGCCGAATATTGAAAAAAAATTAAAAATGATTTGTTTTGCTGAAAAAGTATAGTAAAATTCCTTTAATTCCAGGATGATTCAGAACGAGCCCACCAAGCCTTTGAGATAGTAAATAAGGCGTGGAAGACGCTGCAGGACGAAGACACGAGGGCAAAGTGTCTGGATATATTTGAAGAAGCAAAGGAAAGAACTGATCACATGGTAAACATTTATATTAATATTACTTCACTGGCTTCGAGTTACAAAAAGAGAAAATTAGTCTTATGATGTTGACTGATCTCTGCGCAAGAGATCTTACTCAGAGCCAACTAACGCTCAGGTCGACCAAGTCTGATGCGTCAAACAGACTGGTTAGTTCATGTAAAGTCAGTGTAATTATTAATTAAATCGTTTTGTAGTTAGGTAAGTACCCATATTACAAATTGTTTTGAAGAGATATTACACATTGGCGAATATATTGATAGTAGGTAGTTACATACATACATAAAAAAAACTTTTTCTTATATAACGAGTATAAGGAGGCTATAAGGAGGAAATTTACCCGGTCCCCTCGTGCTCATGAGATGTAAAATGATCAAACAATCCATTTGCATTGTGAATGTATTATTTTCAAAAATAATAAAAGGCGTTGAAGTATTAACTATTAATTGAAGTAATAACAACTATACATTACTTTATTTACGTTTCTTTTGATAGATAAAAACAGATTTACAACTTTCAGTGGTTTACTAGGTACTTATTCAAGGCCCAAATTATTCCAAAAAAATTCAATTCTCGATGGGTAATGTATCTATTCAATTTAGAGAATCCTTCTGTATGTATTGCCTTCAATTTTATAATAC
>JAGWCC010001448.1:0-27344 GCA_022651775.1 Drusus annulatus | reverse complement strand
AATTTGCGCTTTGATTTGTTAATATTTCAAAGTTTCGGTTACACTAATTTTGTTTTTGTCCAATAATATTATATTGTACCATTTTACACCTAAATACAAGTAGTGGTGTTGAGCCATGGTCGTTCTTAGCATTTGGGATGGCTATCGAACAATTTGTTTTTAATATATTGCTTAGGCTATCTGTGGGGTGAATTTTATTACTGAAATATTCTTTATCGATTTGATATAAGACGCTTCGTTTATGCAATCCCGTGATAGATGGTATATTAAATTCCCGAGACATCTCTAAAGTAGGGAAGTTATGGTTTCTTAAGAATGATTTTAATAATTATTCTTTGAATTGTAATTTTTGGTTGTAAGGAGGCTTTAAAAGCCCCCCCCCACCCAATAATGCCATAGGGACTTGATTAATGCATAATATACTGTTTTATTTATTTACGCCCTAGTGGGCTTTTACGATCAACTTGTACAATGTATTTATGTTGACAGGTAGAGCATTATATGATGATACATTAAATAATAAAAATAAATCAACTTAAACATATGACCAGCGGTGAATACAAAGTGCAGTATAATAAATAACAATAATAATACATTTAAAAGCATAAAAGAGAAAAACATAAAACTACATATTTATACACATATTCACTATTGTGTGGTTTTGATAGTTTTTTTGTTTGATATGTTGCGCATGTTATGAAAAACATGGATAAGTTTTCTTGTTCGTTTTACAGTGAGGTTGATAAGGTCTTTCCATTAAACACTTTTATCTCTTAAGGTGCCAAGATATTTTATATTAGATTTGTGATTTAGTTTAGCACAGTCCGTATTACATGTAATATCATTTTTACAATTTTTAGAATGAATGGTTTTGTTAATTAAATTTTTCGATACATCCTCTTGTAGAGAGAAGGGAATGCAATATGTATTTTCTGTGTTGAGTGATAATAAATTGCTATCAAACCGTTTTTTGATAACCTTCATATCTTGATTGGCTGCATTGGTAATCTCGTTCCATGTCTTGTTTCGATATTTACTGCAGTGTCGTCAGCAAAATAATATGAAATACTAACTAACTAACCAACTAACCATCACGCCGTTTCCCCGCGGGGGTAGACAGAGAGGACGGACCGTCATATAAATCTGTCTTGGCACACACTCCTTGCTTCATTCACATTCATACATCGTCTCATACACACTCTTCTGTTATTCTGGCTCTTCACAATACCCGATTCAAGTATTTGATTTACTTGATCGTGCCATGTCTTTCTCGGGCGTCCTCGACTTCTTCTTCCATTCACTTTCGCAACATATATTCTTTTCACACTCCTTTCTTCGTTCATTTGCTCTACATGCCCAAACCATCTAAGCATCTCTTTATTGATCCTATTCATTACGCTCACATCAGCCTTGCATTCTTTCCGGATATCCACATTTTTAATACGGTCATACATGGTTTTACAGCACATACGTCTCAAGGATCTCATTTCCACAGCATTCATTTGTATGACTTTCATCCTTCCTCTGCCAGTTCCACGCCTCACTGCCATACATCAGGGTTTATATAAACACTCCATTATTGACTACTAGCTTCGCTTCTATAGACAATTTCTTATGTGCGCCAACAGCATTCAGTCCTCCATTAATGGAGTTTCCTGCATTCACCCTTTTTTCAATATCCTTATCAGTTTATATATACTATTATATACTTTTTTATATAATATTAAATACTAGTAGATAAAACAAACGCCCTCCGATGTACCTGCCCTCACATTATCAACCCATTGGCTCATTAATATTAGACTATAAACAACTATTATTTTAGTAAGTACAAAAAAACAATATTCTTGAAAATTTTTGATTTCATACAGCGTTTTATTTATAGAATTTTGCTATTCTACGTCAATACAATGATAGATTTGATCTAAATAAAAAAATGGTTCTTTTTTATATTACAGTAATATTTTATGTTGTGTTTCGGTGGTTGTAAGTTATTCAGAGTATCACATACTGATATTAAGAGCAGTCATCATCATGTAGATTATGTAAAATAAACACATTCATTTTTTTATGAAAAGTAATAGAACAGATAAATTAGAGGAATAATTGGACGTAGTTATGGAGAAAGCATCCAACCCCACAAAGATGAAACCGAGAAAAAGGCGTTTGAAAATATGACGATACAAAAGCATTAATATGCGTAATTGGCATTTCTAAAGTGAATATCAGTGGTTTTTTTCTTTGTGAAATTATTATAAAAAATAATTTGTGGTCTATCAATGTATTTATTAAAAAAAGTTAACCTACATTTTAATTTTTTTAAACTTCAATTTAAGTCAAATATCTGGAATGTGCGTTTGTGAATGTGGAGCTTGGATATTTTCAGCAGATAAAAATCTCGTATTTATTTTTCTACAGGAAAACATTAAAAACTCGATTTTGGCAAATTGTAGGTTGGAAACTTTCTGTATAACAACGTTCAATAAGGAAGTTATGTGAAAAATATTATGACTGAGTTGAGTGAAATATATATATATATATATATATTTCCATATTATTATTCTTAGAATTAATAAATGCTTCTTGAAAATTAGTTGAAACGCTATAAAATATAAACGCTTCATTTTTAAATTAAAATCGTACGGACCCCCCCCCCCCCCGCTTTCTACCGCTGTGATATTTCCGTTTTGGCAGCGTTTAAAAAATTCAAACTTTGAAAATTAATTTAACTACGAAAACGAACTGTATAAAAAATAGTGATATTTAAGTGTAAAGGTGGATATTGATGAAAAAAATACTAATGGACTCGTATTCCTTATTCAAGCTCATGTTATATTATATCAAGTCAGATTTTACCAGCAAGATTGCGTGTTGTGAGCAGTTTACATCTCATCATAATTAATTATGTAAGATGTGAATTTTATTTACTGTAAGTTAGGTCAAACAAATTATAAAAGTATATTCGTCTATTAAAATAATTTATATTATAGACAGAAAGGTCGCATTATAACAATTTGTCGATATTTACATTTGTTCGACTTTCATTGTTTAAGGATAATTGTTAGCGTCTGCAAATATACGCCGAAGCTTAACATACTGGCGCTTGGTGCAACACATTGGAGCTTAATTTACATCAACTCGGTATATTTCCGTAGCAAATATTGGAACAGTGCAGTGCTTTGCTGTTTGTGTAGCCTACATCGCATCAACAGCTTAACGCTGTGGCGCAATGAACAGAGACATTAATAACATGGGTATTTAGAGTCTTACAGTTAGATTGGCATATCGAACTTTTTGGGCAAGGAAGTATACATAGTTACAGATGACGAGAAAGGCACTTGAAAATTTATTTTTTTTATCAAAAAAGGATAAATTTATAAATGTGTAGATCAACCATTTATCTTGACTTAAACGTCGAAGGTTTTCCACACTGATACAATGAACTTATGAGCCTAAATCAAATGAACCTAAGTAAACCTTATATAAAATGAATCGAATATACAATGCTATTTGCAAATTTGTTGTATTGTAATACACTTTCTATTAAATGTATATTTAAAGAAATAAAGAAATGACTTTGTATAAGACCACGCATATTATTTATTTTCTTATGACCAGGGTGAGCGAAACCGGTCGGTCAAATAAATTAAATTTATATCTATGGTTTACAAAGTTGTTTTTTCATGACTTAAAATTTTTCAAATCACAAAACGATTGCTTTCTACGTAAATATAAATCTATATTGTTTCTAATTACATTATAAATCAGGATTTAGAAAACTATCAAAAGTTAAAGAAACCACCAACGATAATCGAAAGGTCCATTCCATGAACTATTAGGTATAAATTATTTATTTTGTTGTGGGTTGTGTTTGCTTATACTTCCTTCAATTATTGAAAATCTGTCATATATCAATTAAGTAAATGTTTTTTTTTTGCCCAAATTAAAAAAAAAGAATTCACTTGATATTTTACGAAAAATCTCCCAATGCGTCCATCGTATAGGCAATTTCTTAACGCGTTATTCAGTTAATTAATTCATTAATATTTTACTATTGACGTTTTTTTATTAAAAAAATATTTAAACAGTTAGAAGAGATTGACTACTTAGAGAAAATTGTGACGAAATATGTATATCTCTCATTGAAATTTATTGTATTAATTGGACAAAAATCCAAAAAAAATATTTTCATCACATTTCATTGATTTTAATATTTTTACTTATATTACACAAGTTCTCTCGTCAAATTTTGTTTACGCCAGAAGGATTGGCAATCCCAAAAACATTTTTACAATAATATTACACTTTGAAGATAACTATTATGTAAAATAACAAATTCTAAATATTATATTTATGTATAATAAAAAAATCTAAAACTTCTTTTAAATTGGGTACACATTGTAGATGAAATAATATTTTACTTTGTTATTTTCTACGTAACATATTTGAAAATATTGTTTTATTCACTTTATAAAGTGACTAAAACCTTATTTTTGTTTGTAATAATAAATTAAATATTCAAAAATAAAACACTCTAAACAGTTAATATTAATTCTACTTCAGTAAAATAATAACTACAGTAAAGCTTCACGAAGCAGCCGTAATAGTCGAGGTATCGTGAGTTTAAAACAACAAAATGCATAACTTTAACAATAAAGCAAAATTAATTTCGTTTTTCTGAAGCAGAAAAAAGTTTCTACATTTTGACTCTGGCGTCACATTAACCTACTTATGTGTCAAACAAATAGCTCTTGTTTATGTGCACAGATATTCGTTAACTACATATTATTATACTGTCAACCAGATGATTTATTACGCATAATTTGTAAATAAAACAGATAGGTACGTACCTTCTCAAAAAGTCACATGATTTCCCAAAGAACGATAAAATACTGACAAATATTTGCTACATTTGATGGTCGTTTGTAAAAATCAGTACGAAAATAAAACGTAACAACAATTTATTCCAAATTTTCTTTCTATCACATTTTGTTATTTATAGATAAAATACTTAAAAAAATAAGTTTGCTAATACCAACACATTAAATGTAGTATTGTGCTTGTGATATCTTAGAAACGTAAGTTAAACCATTAAAAGAGCGATTTCATAACCTTACTGACGAGTCAATTCTAAAAAGCCAGTACGCGCCTTTTTGCTCGCGTACTTCTGATATGACGTCATCGCTAACGTGTTGCGCGCGCAGCTCGGTAAAGTAGGTCAGTAGGTCGCGAAAAGTATAATTTATTCTCAGGACCGAACTCTTGTACGTTTACATATGTTTTCTTTGAGGAAAATTCGTATCGTATTATAAGCAAGCTACTATTACTAGCATTTGTCACTAGAGCAATGACGAGAGTATCTACTGCTCTGATTACCTATGTATTTATTTAATTGACATCATATTAAGGGGTGATTTTGGTTAAATTTGAATCTCCAGTGCCATCTGACTGGACAGGTATTATTCTGGTGGCGTATTTCGGTGTGCGTGTCAAGTATCAAGAAAATAAATAAATCAAAATCGCTTCACGAATTCCGTGGTGAGGTGAGGTAAACGAATAAAAAACAGAAGTTAGGTTATTTCGCTTAGTCGCTGGGTCAAAGCGAGGTTTTTATTCACATGTATAACGTTGGCACGCAGTGACATTTCTACGTGTTCCATATTTGTCCAGAACAACATTTTAGTTAGTTGAAGAGTTGATATTGAACTTTTTTATTTTTTTGAAAGCGTTTTGTGGTTTTGCCTCTTTCATTTCATTTTATCTGTCTCTTTCTCCCTGTTCCTTTGTTATAATTTAAATGTTTTTTTTTTGTTTTCTTACTGTTCTCTTATTTTATTTTATATTGCGGTTTCCCTCTGTATGTACTAGTATATATAACCACACGCTGTGTATTTTTTGCTTAGTTTAATTTTGTACCCTGATGATGCTTCGGCTAAGCGAAACCGGTCAGTTGTAAAAATAAAATAAAAATCTGTGGTATTGTACAAAGTTATTATTTTATTTTCATCATACTTTTATGTGAGATGAGCAGTGTTGACAATAGTGTTTCAGTATAAAAATATTTATGTCAGTTTTTATTCAAAATCTAAACATAACCGTTAGTATTGAAAACAACTACGTGTGTATACTTATATTCATAGAATAAATAATAGCTCGTTGGCTTAAAATTAGGCAATCTCGCGGGGTACGTTATGTCATTAGTTCTCGATTGCGGGTTCGATTTCCTCGAATTACAAATATATATAAAAATGCGTTATCTAACGTTATGTTTCAGTAACTAAACCTATAATCTAAAAACCAACCTCTCTCTTCCGTCTTTCCTCCACATCCCACACTTTCTATAATTCTGAAAAACTGAAGGTACTGATAGCCAAATAAAAAATAAAGCATGAAGTTTTAAGAAACTCAGTGCACCCTTTAATAAAAAATTGCGGGAAAAAAACCTGGGCCAACAGAGCGTGAGTCCTTCTTACCTAATGGCACTCGTCACGTCAGATCCGGTAAATATACGACGAAGAATAAATACGACGTTTGAAGCTCCTCTGGTGTTAAATGTGGCCGCAAGTGGAGGGTCTTAACTGTAGACCAATGCCAAAATGATACACCAGAATGTGATGAGGAGAACAAAAGAAGTTCAATTTTTTGTTGAGGGTCAGAACCCAAAACTACACTCTTTTTGGTTTTTAATACAAGAAATAATACAAATGATTTATCTGTTAATTTTATACATGTAGTTAGGGAAACGTCTAAGGTTTCTAGTGAATACAATTTTTTACTGGTATCTTTTAAATTTATACTGCAACTTTAGGTAAAACTTTCGAAAATGGCTGCGCTGGTTTTCAAATTGCACTTTTTACAGACATTTTGGTATGTTTTTCGTCAAATTTAAAAGATTACAGCTTACTTTTTTATTCACTGGACATTTTCCTAACTGCCCATGTAGAATTTACTGATAAATCATGTATAAGAATGCTGCAAAGTGACGTTTAGCGCCACTTTAGGAGCTGACTCTTAATCTTATCATATCTGTATTTAATAAGTTTGATAATTTTCAATTTGGTAGGCGGGTATGAGTACCGCCGCCCTGGGAACCAATTATTGGATGACCAACACCTCTGCCACAGGTCGCCCCAAGTGGTTCGCTACGTTTGGTGACTTAGCAGGGGTGCCCGGGTTTATGGGGGGAGGTTTGTCCAGGTCTTGGCGGCGGGCGCGTCGGCCCACTTACTGCGTGGCGGGTCGGACTGGGAGATGCCGGTTGAGGGAGACCCTTTACAACCGGCTACCGCTGTCCGGGCCGCTCGGTAGTACAGGGGCCCGACCCGTGGCTCACGACCGAAGGTGGGCTGCCCATCAACGAGTGAAAAACCCTGCCGCTGCTGTTGTGCCGGTTCGTGACCGGAGGGGACCCAACGGCAGTGTTTGGGGCGCATTGGGCGACCTCTCCAGCTGGACTCTCCGGACCATCGCCTAGCACCGCAGTGGGTGGGATAGATTCACTCGTCTGTCATTCCTGGATACACCAACCCCAGCTTCCTACTCACCCTCTACACCTATTCCTTCCCAAACCTTCCCTTTCCCATTTTTCTTTTCTTTTTTCATAATCATTAACATGCAACAAATAAATAAAATCAATAACGTTAATACAGCGGCGAGCAGTAGGCGTCCCGGTGCAGGCCAAAAATGATGGTCAATTTTGCCAACATTCGCGGCCTGCACAAAAACTTAAATTTTGTCCACCATCATCTTTTTGTCCCAACGTCCCAACCTTCTTTTCCTTTCTGAAACGCAGATAGCCGAGCCTCTAGACGCCTCCTATCTGGACTGCCCAGGCTTCTCCTTGGTAGGCAAGTTCAGACCCAAAGGAGGTGTCTGTCTTTTATGGGGCTGACGTCAACTGTGTGCGACTGTTGAATCTAGAAAACCCTAGATTCGACGTAATGTAGTGCGCGTCAATCTTGCCAATATGGCAAGATTTTATGCGTGTTTATACCGCTCACCGAACCTTAGCGAATCAGACACATCCGAGCTATTTCAACATTTGAGCGGAACTATTATTGATGATCTCTTGCCCCGCTACCTTCGGCCGAGTTTGTTGTTCTCGGGGACTTCAATGTTCATAACGAACCATGGTTGAAGTTCTCAGGTCCAACAGACTCGGCTGGCCGACAGAAGCGGAATCCTTTGCCCTTTTGCCACGGACTGGAGCAACTGGTGCAGGAACCTACGAGGGTTCCTGACGTCCAGACTTCACCGCTCCAATCTGTTAGACCTCTTTTAACTACCATGCCACACGGGTACAAGGTTGAAGTCACAGCGCCTTTAGGATCGTCCGACCACTGCCTGGTTATGACATCAATCCCCGTTATTTGCAGGCAGCAACGCGACGCCCAAGAGAAAAATGTGGCATTATAGGTCAGCAGATTGGTTCGGTCTGCGGGCGCACCTGAATGCTTTCCGTGGTCAGCTGTCTGTTTTCGGACTTCGGATCCTTCCAGATGTGCCCAGGAAATTGGTGAAGTCATCACATCTGCGATGGATGGCTTCATACCATCTACCGTTAAACAAACTGGGGTGGGCTCAAAGCCGTGGTTCAGTCGACAATGCTCAGATGCAGTTCGACGAAAAAAACGCGGCCGAGCCTACAACACATCTCGAACGTCCGAAAGCAGATCAGTTTACAACCAATTGGCAAAGGGAGAGCAAGAAAATCATTAATAAGTCAAAATTTGAGCACGACCTGCAGATCAGCAGAAAGCTGGCTGCCTGCCCGAATGGCAGCAGAGCGTTTTGGTCGCTAGCGGGCTCATAGGTCGTAATTTCTGCAAATCCAGTCTGCCGCCTCTTACCAGACCGACGGCTCACTGGCAAACACCGCCACCGACAAGTCAAATTTACTAGGGAAAATGTTTGCGGATAACTCGGCCCTCGATGATCAAGGTGCTGTCCGCCGTCGGTTCCTCACTGCGGATTCTTTATGAAAAAAGCTGAGGATCCGGCATCGGGATGTACTCCACGTCTTACGAGGGCTACAAGTTAATAAAGCTAGTGGACCTGACGGAATACCTGCACTGGTATTGCAGAGGTGTGCTGCAGAAATCGCTCAATTTTGACAAAGCTCTTTAAAATGTCCCTGAAATATGGATCTGTGCCATCTGGTTGGAAAAAAGCGGTCATTCATCCTATTCCCAAAAAGGGTGACCGCTCCAACCCGGCCAACTACCGCCCCATAGCGATCACATCGATTCTATCCAAGGTGATGGAACGTGTGATCAACGACAAACTGCTCACATACCTCGAGGAGAACAAAATAATTTAACGACCGTCAATACGGATTTCGGCGGAACCGGTCCTGCGGTGATCTTCGCGTATGTGACGCATGTTTGGGGGCGGTGCTTGGAATGTTTCGGCGAGACCCAAACGGTTGCACTGGACATTTCTAAAGCCTTTGACCGGGTTTGGCACCGAGGACTTGTCAACAAACTGCCATCTTACGGACTTCCCGCATCCTTGTGTACGTGGATTGCCGATTTTTTGAGGGAGAGGTCGATTCAGACGGTTGTTGACGGTATCACCTCTTCCTCTCATTCAATTTTGGCGTCCCCAAGGATCGGTTCTGTCTCCAACTTTTGTTTTTGTTGCACATCAACGACCTTTTGTCATGTGCACCAATACATTGTTACGCGGATGACAGTACAGTTCATGATGGTTTTTGTTTGACAAGCCCCCAAAGGGCACAGAAACAAAACGGCTCGGAGGGCTTTGAAGCAGAGAATGGACGAGTACCTTGAGAGAATCTCCTCTTGGGGTAAGAATAATCTCGTCGAATTTAATGTTTCAAAGACCAATCATGTCTGATTACGACTAAAAGGGATCCAAATGATAATTTAGTCTCCTTCAACGGAAGTAATCTTCCCCAACAAACCTTCCATTGAGATGGTTAACCTAGAGCGACCAGTTAAGGCACCGGGGCTCCATCGAAGCCAGAGTAAAGTTGGCCTCTCAGAAGTTGGGCGTGTTGTACAGGGCCCGCAGATACTTCAATAGTACACAACTGCTGACCTTGTACAAATCGCAAAGTACGCCCCCACTGTTGAATTTGGTAGCCACCTCTGGTCTGGAGCTCTAAATACCTGAAAAAAACCCTTGACTCTGTGCAGAAACGGGCGGCCCGTTTGATAGATTCTCCTATCTTAACAAACGGATTGCAAACTTTGGAGCACAAACGTCAGGTGGGAATGCTGTCCTTGTTCTACAGGTATTTCAATGGAAGATGCTCCGAGGAACTTGCGTCATTGATCCCTTCGGCACCGGTGCATAGTCGGGAAACTCGCCAAACGCGCGCCCAACATTTGTACACGGTTGACTATTCACATGAGAACGGGTCGCTTTTACGACTCGTTCTTATGTTCAACAGCTCGGCTATGGAACGATTTGCCGGCCTCTGTTTTTCCTCCCTCCTTCAACATGGGCCTCTTCAAGACCCAAGTTCACTCCTTCCTTTCCTCAAAAAAACCCTCCACACAGCATCCCCAAAGATGACATAGGCCCTGAGGGAAATTGTTTTCCTCAAGGCCTCCTGTGTGGAGTTATTGTAAAAAAAAAAAAATACTTTTATTTAAAAAAATGATTTATTTCTTAAAATTACACCCAGCTTATTAAAATTCACAACCTCTTAACTTTACTCCAAACTAGCGGCGGATCGTGACCTTTTAGTGTGATCGAGGGCTATTTAAAAATACAACGTTGTTGATTTTAATATAGCCGGAAAGTTTTTTAATTTTTTTATAAAGATATTCAGGAGTTTTCAGTTTTAGTGGGGCACTGCACGGCTTGCTGAAAAACCTTCATAAATTTAATATATATTTCGGCTACAACAATATTAATCATGATGTTCTTTTCAACCTTAGCACTCTACCATACACAAAAATCACGAGCCGCCGCTGTTCGCAACCCCTAGCAACGCCGGGCACGACAGCTAGTTTCCTATATTCACTAAAACTATCAATCAAGCTTGTATGTTGTAGTTATCATTACTTTAATCGGAATAGCCAGGTACCTGCTGTGAGAAAGTCATTATTCATAATCATAACAAGTAAGTTGATAAACGTGATGCGTTGTTTTATTATCAAAAATAAATAACATTATTAGACACTAAACTTTTCATATCAGATAATTAAACTTGACCTAAATTATATGGGAAAACAACCAACGTATATTTTAAATGTACCCACTTTCATTATATCACTCTACTAATTACTTCATTTTAATCTTTCACAATATTATTTTATATAAAATAATAATTCGTGGGTTACTAGGTAAACAACCTACTCAGTTCCTTTGTGTGAGATGATATTAGAGGTTTCTTTCAGTGTTTTTCTGCGCCATTGCGTGTTTTTTTTTTGCTATGCTTTTATTCCGTACAATTGGAAAACAAACATACAGCCTAATTTTATAATGCGAAGTATCAGCCCCGTGTAAGTGGTTGCCAGAAACAAAGAATACACTTTAATTTTAATTAAATTCCAAAATACTCTCTTTTCAGTGAAATTCTAGCATTAGACACAAACCTGAGTTTACTTGGAAAAATTATATATTTTTAATCATTTATGATCCGAGTTAAAGATTACGTATCATATTTAAAATATATATATATATATACAAAAATATATATATTTCTTTAAATCCCAGCTAGTAAAACAGACTACAAATCTTTTGGTTTTTTTAATTTACTAGTTGTTTACCCATGAAAAATTACGGAATGTAACTTGACTTTCCAAGATAAAATATTAGGTACTCAAATCCACTAATTTCAAATATTAAATCTTATAAAATTGATTGTATGTTCTAATTGCTAACCCGGAAATAGAAGTTAAAATAGATTACACAATAATTTACCTAATAAACAAATTAAAACTGTTATTCATAGATGTCGTGAATTGCGAAAAAGTTCAAATTGTGATAAAAACTGATAAAATTAAAAATCACTGAAGACTCTAATTTCTAAACGAATGCTAAAAATATTTTACTATCGGTTGTATGTACTAAGTGCTAGTTCGAAAATTTTAGGATTTTATCTTTGTTTATCGGAAATACACAATAAAAAAATATAATTTATTCCCTCATTTCTTACGTTGAATGGTTGCTGGAAATTGTTAGTTGCACTCGGGGCTTTTGTAAGTAATTTAGCTGTATAAAATGCAATAGTTCTGTGAGAAGGGAGATATATAGCGGGAGGTTCCAGCAACACTTTACGATAGACTTCCACCATGCCGCCACATTGTACTCGGCTATTTCTAAGAACTTGTTTTTTATAAAAACTTCCATCTTTCTACGTGATCTTTGAGCAAAGATCTATATGTGCTCTGCTCCCAACAATAGTTCAATCATATTACAAGGACGAATGTTGCATGTTGTATTGATGGAATGGTTATTAACTTTGTGGAAACCAATTACTGTTTTATTATTATGGTGACTCTACCCGTATTATAATATGTGCAACATCTAACCTTAATCACGAACTCATCGGAATTCCGCCTCACAAGAAAATCTATTACTTTAGGCATCTACATAACAATATTTTTCACAAACGACACTGAACAAAACATATTTTATATGATAATTAGTGAAATAATATTAATAATCTTCAACGTTAATATGAAACAGATAATAAAATAATAACGGTACCAAATAAAGATTATTTCAATAAGTAGTATATCAAATATAATAAGCATAAAAGTTAATTCTAATTTAATATTACTAAAAACATATTTTGTTTATATGAAGAAAAAAAAGTCTGTGTTGGTGACGCATAAGAACTTTTTTTTTCCTATTATTAGGAAACATTCAAGCCTATAAGACCCAACTTCAAAAAGGTACCCCTGTTTTGCAAACAGCGAATAGTAAAAGTTATCGAATAGTATCACTACGAGAGAAGATATTTTTTTATCTGAAAATATTACCAACCTCTTACTCAGATGATTTTGGCATTTATTTAAAGAAGACATACCTAATCTTAATGACGATTCCCAGTAGTCACAGTTGGTCTGGCTTTAGGGTCAGCCGTAAAAGCTTTTGGGATAGGTGATGGCAGTGTGATGATCAGAAGGAGATTGCATTCGGAGCTGTAGCGGAATACGTCCACGCTGGGTATTGATTGACCATCCAAGGCACAATGCGCAACTTGCCCCCGATATTTCAAATCGATTCTGTCCGTAAAGTAGGTTTGATCACGGAAAGAATGTTTCGAACGTGTTACGAATTGATGTTTATTATTCAAACAAAAGTAATAACATTCAAACAATACGAAGTTGAAAAAAATCCAGTAAAGAAAAAGGTTAGCTTGCGAGCAAGGCTTTTCAAGTCTTTTTTTCTAATTCATATTTGAATGTTATTAATACTATATTGTATTTGAACACAACTTTGTTATTAACCACTATATGCTAATAGAATTATCGATCAGTTTTGGAGGTACCCTTCTATTGTCACGAAAATATTAAAGCAATAACTTCATGTATCTTTTTTTATACATAAATATGTTTTTTTTTCTAATGGAAATTCTCAAAAATCTAACAAAAGTCTTAATACACCACTGGTTATCGGGAGGGAGGCTTCTCAAAGAAAATGCCGATACACCTGCACCCATACTCCTTCACACTTCTAGTCAATAATGCTTTAGTGTATTGATATTTAGATAATCCTTCAACTTCCCACAAAGCGGTTAGTGTTCTTTGTCTACCAGCTTTTCTCAGCAGCTTTAACTTTGCCATGTATTGCGTTTCTAATAGGGCCGCAACTGATTGGATCGTAAAAACCCAATCATTCTATTCTTTCGCGTTTCGAAAGCCCATGGACTTTAACTGATTGGCATAAGCGAGAAGGTTCTGTGAATAAAAAGTGCATAGCCATAAATTATTACTTCACGTAAGATTGTATGGAATACAATAGAGAAATGGTGGAATATGGTACAAATTTATGACATTTAAGCCGCATCTTTCAGTCGTAAAATAAATACCCTTGGCTGCACTTAAACCCTTAATCTATTGACCAAGAGGTCCATTGCAAGCACACCGTCGCAACATTCGTATACTCCGACCCAGACATGTAAAACAACTCATTACTTTCCTTTCAGCATAACAAAATCGGACAGGTATAATTTACATCGGCAATTATTGTGCTTTGCAGATTTACCTATTAATAAATTCAGACGTATTCTTGGTGGTTTATGCCAATATGTTTGACGTATTATTTTCATTTTTGCATACAGCGTAGTTGTATTTATAGAGTGTACCTATTGAATTATTTTTGTTAAAGTTAGAAAATAATAATCGTCTAATAATAAAATTTTGACCAATTGGATGACATATCCGACTACTTCCACACCTTCTGACCTAACTTAAAAGCCTCCCTGTGTGACACTGAATGTCACCGTGTCAGTGAATTATTAAAGCCCCGCGTGCAGCTTGTGACCCCGCTAACAGGTCGGGATTCCCGTACAATATATAATTCACGAACGCAAGGTGCCAGCTCCCACGGGCCACCGTCTATTGACGCGTAGTGCCGCCCGTTATTGGCAATCAGTGGAGAACGATAAAGCTTTGCAAGGGTTGGGCAGCCGTCCTAGCGATTGAACAATTCCTAAGTCCCTGGCCGTCTTTGAAGTATTGTGGTTAAACTTCAACTGTGACTTCGAAGATTCAATTCCTACAGGAGTGCAAAACAAATTTATGATTGATTTCAGGTTGCATAAAATATATGTGCTTTTGCAGAAACTTTGTATGCCAAGTTTTGACGCAAGTTTCTCGGAGCATCTTCCATTGAATTGCCGGTAGGACAAGGACAGCATTTCCACCTGATGTATGTGCTTCAAAGATTGTAATCAATTTGTTAAGATAGGAGAATCTATCAAACGCACCGCTCGTGGGACTCCAAACCGAAGGTGCATTATCAAACATTAGTTTGTTTTAGATATTTTTCTTAAGTAAATAATATTGTTCCTACACAAATAAAATATTCTTCTCGTATGCCGTGGTAGGGGCGAGGTAGGACGCTGCACCTCTCGGCTTCAAAACTTAAAGGCTGGTACGAGCGCTTTTCCGCTGAGTTCTTCTGAGCTGCATTCTGCAGGTTGAAGAATATGTAGGTGATAGCCAACTTCCGACAGAAAATGTCACCATTATGAAATACCAGTATTGAGTAACTGAGTAACAGCAAATTTTGTTTACGTTTTTGGTTGTAGAAGCAGACCTCTAGCTTTAGATAATTTCCTAAAAAAATTCAAACATAAACGAGTATATTTAGTAACAGTATATTTAGTAACGAGCATATTTAGTATTTTCGTTTTTGGTTGTAGAAGCAGACCTCTAGCTTTAGATAATTTCCTAAAAAATTTCAAACATAAACGAACTCATTTTTGCTTCCCTTTATGAAACGTAATAATGCGGTTTGCATATTTAATGCCACTTCGAACGTCGAATATCTTTAACACGGTGAAGGATCGGTTTTACCATCAGATTTTTTTTTAATTTGCAAAAATAGCAGCAATATTATATCTTCATACAACAGCGTAAAACGTATCGCTTTATTTCCTGCTTCTCTATTGGCGCTTCCCTTAAATTACGTCATTGAGAGAATATTTGAGGTAAGAATATACCAAGTTCACATATTAGTAAGTAATCATCAGAAAGCTTATCACCATGTACATAAATATATTTGCAGTATATTTACCACTGTGCTCTTTACTATATAATTTTCTTATACGTACGTTGTTTACTTGAAGTGTGATATTTTCAAAAATGTTACTGATGTATCTGCTAAAAAAATAATATTATAAAATTAAAACAAACAAGCCATTAAGTACCTCCGTATAATATATTTTACCAGACTATATTTTGATTCTATATTTGAAATGTGTGTCCATATGGCTTACTTTTACGGGTCACTTTTAAAAACTTAACAAATTGAAGTAAAATTATTTAAAGTTAATTAGTTTTCATCTTGGTAAGTCAAGTTACATTAATACCATCTCAACCCAGGCCAGAACATTTAATCAAGTTGACCTCCTATTTATCTAAGATCCTCCTTTAGAATTATGTTATAATTTACTCTTCCTTACATAACTACTTGATTTTAAAAAAATCCAGTGATTTTTCATGGGTAACAAACAACTAGTTCGGGTTTAAAAAATAAACGGGAAAAAAATATATTCACAAAAAAATATTTGTAAGCATGGAAATAAAACACTTATGAAGATTGAAGTGTTAATTTACGTTTTAGGTAATTTATTATTGTTGAACGAATATGTATAATAATCGTTTTAATAACTAAACAATAGTATCGTGCGTTCCAGTCTTTACGAGAGTAGAACTCGGACTGTTGGGGAGAGGCCCAAGTGCATTCCTCTGCCACGTGTTGATTGACATCTTTCGGCGAGCCATTTCAATACACGGCTTTGAAAATTAAGTAACTAACTAACCATCACGCCGTTTCTCCGCAGGGGTAAGCAGAGAGGACGGACCGTGATATAACTCTGTCTTGGCATACACTCCTCGCTTCATTCACATTTATACATCGATTCATACATACTCTTCTGTTATTTTGACTCTTCACATGACCCGATTCAAGTATTTGATTTAATTGATTATGCTATGTCTTTCTCGGGCGTCATCGACTTCTTCTTCCATTCATTTTTGCATTACATATTCTTGAAAATTATTTAATGATTAAGTCCCTGTTATGTTCGTTAAACAGGAAATTCCTCCATAATATGAAACTGATTTTTAATTTTTTTTATTCAATAAATGTATACAATAACTACGTGATATCCCGACCATAGAAACCATTAAAAAAAGCTACGACTGAAAAAAAATTGTTCAATATTTGAATAAAGCTTCTGTAATTCAATCTTCAAATACCTTCAATTTAAATTTAAAATCCAGCCATTATTTAACGACGAAAGTAATATTCATTGCATTTACTATTTTGCAACAAACCATTTTTGTTTTATTTTGCAAAAGGACTATTTATGTCTATCGAATACTCTAATGGGGAATTTTATGTCTAATTTAAATATTAAATTATTTATACAATAATTAGTTTAAAAAAAGTCAAAGAAACTAAATTATTTAGTAATCAATTTATATAACGGTCAATATTATAATGACTTCGATCTTTTATCAATTATTTTAAACTTCTGTCTGTATTTAGTATTTCCAGGCATTTGTGTATTAATATTTAATTCAGAACAAGCATATACGAGTAAATCGAAACTCTCTTTTTTGGGGCTTTAAACTCAATAATCAGTGTCGGCTCGTAAAATTTTAGTATGCTAGAGTGCTAACTACTTGAAAAAAAATGATTGATGTATATTTTTCAGCAAGACGTGCAGTGCACCACCAAAACTGAAAAATCCTGAAAATGTCCATACAAAAACAAAAAAAATATATATATGTATATTTGAAAAAAAAAAAAAACATTTTCGGCTACACTAACTTCAATAACGTCGTATTTTCAATTCAAGCACACTAATGGCACTGGTGACAATATTATTCGTTTTACGAGACACCTAAAAACCTGTTTGCATCTATTAGGCAAATAAGTGAAATAGAAAGTGTTATTAGCTGTTGTATTTCAAAGCATTTCTCTCAATTATTTTAATTTCTGATTGGTTTGATTTAAAGTTTTGATGATTGAATGGGTTTTATAACATATTGATTTTTATGTTTGACGGACTTAACAAATGCTTACTTTCCAATCTTAACACCAACGGTGCGAAGACTGGAAAGGAACATAAAGTCTTAGGTATGTATTCGAAATAACTTCTGTAATTTACTAATGAAAATACTAAGCTTAAAAAGATTTATTATTAATCTTACATGAAAAAAAGTTTTCAATAATTGAACATATTTACATACATTAAACGTTATTCAAAATCGAATTCATCCGACAGAATTATCGTTTTCAACAAATTGAAAAAAAAAATCATATGTTACCATAAATAAGCTAATATTCTGTTTTTTCTTTGTTTCAGGTAAGAGATGCACGACACAACAAATGCTTTTAGAAATTGAGTAAAACCTAGGTTTGTGTAAATATTCTCACAAATAGCTTGTCAGGTGCGATTATATGCCGACAATATTAGGAAGAAGACTTCTACGTGATTACGACAATACCACATAGATTCGCTGAAAACATCACAAAATATTGGTAGACGTTTAATTTCAGACACCCGTGCAAAAGGAAATATGAAAACCATTCCCTTTTTACCATTACATCAGTTCGTTAAGACAGAAAGCAATTCACAAACTAGTAGAGGTTTTTATAAAATTATATGAGTATTTAATTATAATTAAATATTTCTTATTGTTCTTTGCTTAATTATAATATAAGGGTGATAGTGCTATGCCTGTCTCACTAGGAAATCCTGTGTTGAGAGCAGGCGCACTTTACTGTTTACATCATAATTTTAAAATAAAAAGCTTTTTTTTAATAGTTAAAGTTGTACAACAACATAATATTGTACCATTATCATTATAAAATAATTCACAGTTTACAACATAATATTACTATTTTTGTACCATTGTATATTATAACGTAGTGCACTGTTTGCAATAAAATATCAATAAAAAGTTAATTCACATCGTTCCATAATAATAAACCATTATAGTTATTATTTATGATTGCTTATACTATTATACTTGTAAGGAAGTTAAAAAAAAACTATCTTGGCTGGTGATCCAAATTTAGGCTATTAATTATAAACAAAAATTTGATGTTCTACAAACTAAACACAAAATTCATTAATGCACATCGCGATTTTGGTCAAGGGTCAGTAGTAGTACCTACCTATAATACTCAAAACTACGTCACATTATGATTTATTCTACTTTTCTGTAAATAGTTAAATTAATTCAATGTAAAAAAAATCTTCCAAAATTACCCACAACCGACAACTCTTGATTGGCTTCATCTTCTTTCCTTGAGTTCCACACTTTTAATAATAGTTCCAGTTTGCTTGCTTTCTGCAAATACTGTTTGTATTCAATCAATATTTTATACGTAACTTCAGTAAATACGCTAACTTCAACCCCGAATATAGAATATTTTCTTTCCAATAAAATCAACCAAGGTGATTTACTTAAAGCTCTGGAAAAGCTACATTAGTAGTTATCCACGTATTCATGGAAAATGAATAATTTTCTGAAAAAGACAAAGTACATAAGTAATGAAATATGAGGGGCGTGCAATTTTCATTCGGCGAATGTCTAGAATTTAGCACGACTCATTTCACCGCCCATATTCTGCAAGGACAGTAATATTGCAATTCAGTTATTTTCATTATGATATTATGAACTAAATACGTAAAAAGACATACTTAGGTATATTAGCCAGGTATATTTGCATCTCGTTCCAGAGGAGGAGAAACCGTCAGTATCGCCCCAGTAAGAAACATTCAGGCACGTACATCCTAATCTACCTTCTCTTTCCCCCACGTCTTTACCCTCAGCCTTTCAATATTTCCCAAATTGGGATACCATAGTTTCAGGCACTTGGAACTTTAATGCGGTCAAATAAAATGATATCTCCTACGTTAACAGACTGGTTATTCAATAGTTGTTATAAAAAAGTTTACGAGATGCTAAATTAGTTTCAAACAAGATAATATTTTCAAAAATATATTATGTAATACTAATTATATATTATTATTATATTTTAAGATTATTAATAAATATATCAACCCCTTCTACGTAAACTATCGAATCTTCAAAATCCGGATTGTTGAGGAGAGCATTGTAAAACTTATTTTGACCACAATTCCAAATATTAGCCGATAAATTTAAATATTTTATAATATAATACATGAAATTTAAATATTTGCTTGGAATTTGGATTTAATCGGAATATTTTAATTTACAGTAAGCAAAAGAAATACTCCCCTCAGTAATCTGGATTTTAAAGATGCTATAGTTTACGTTGGAGGGTTTTGATATATTATTTTTACCATACATATATTATATTTTATATATATTTATATTATTTGTCACGCCGCTTTAGCCCTGATGTCGCTCGACCCCGTCCGCCTTAGCCCACTGCGTTTTAACCGGGTAAGCATGTTACATGCACGACACTTCTGTCTTTATAAGCGGGATACATGCGCAAAGTAAATACAAACGAAAAAACTGCATTTAAATTCACGGGAACCAGGTAAACAAGTCTCACTTAAAGGGATTTTAAACAAAATAAAATATTACTTTTGATATAAACGACAACAATAATAAATCAAAAATCAGCCACATTTAAATATTTCTCGAACTTGTAAGGATTTTGTAAAAAAAACATTGATTGCTCCGTTGCGCTAACTATAATCAAGTGTGTTTTTTATTTCCCTTTAAAACGGAATTCGTAAATTAGTTTCGGTTTTTCTTAAGGCAGATAGGCACTTAATCTTACCATTGAGGTAATAATATCTCAATAATTATGGGTTCGTCTTAAATCTGAACACCTATGACGATGTCTCACTAAGCCAGTCGTTTCAATAATTGTTCTACTGCCTGTGACTTGAAAACTCGAAAGGTCTCCAATAAATCATTCTTACAACAGTTAGTCAGTGTAGAAGGGAGAAAAAATATAGAAGCAACACTACTAAAATTATAATGTACAGCAGACTGTGCATTGTTAATTCACGTACTTAAGGCTAAGCACCCAAAATAGCGCTAAATGTCACATCGTAGCATTCTCATACAAGCAATATTGCGCATGATTTATCTGTAAATTCTACATGGGCAGTTAGGAAAATGTCTAAGGTTTCCAGTGAATACAAATGTTAAGCTGTTATCTTTTAAATTCTATGAAAAAATTACAAAAATGTCCATAAAAGGGGCAGTTTGAAAACCAGCCCAGCCATTTTCGAACGTTTTACCTAAAATTCCAGTATACTTTTCAAGAATAATTTAAAGGATTACTATTTGAAAATTGTATTCACTGAAAAACATAGACATTTGCCTAACTACCCGTATAGAATTAATAGAAACATAATTTGTAGTATTTCCTGTATTAGAGAGCCAAAAAGTGTGTATTTTTGGATGCTGACCCTTAATTAATATGAAAATAGCGTTCATTTTATGTCCTGCGGTAAAAGTTAACACCAATGTTGCGTTATTATTGGAATATTAACTGTGCTCAACGTAAACTCACGTTTAACAATCAGTTAATTAAACGGCTTTAGCCTGTCCAACAGTTAAATATCATTGTTCATTTCCCCGAACGGTTTTGCGCATAATTTATGCATTTATGAAGCTTTAAAATGTTTGATAGAGTCACGGCGTACATAATTAGATATTGAACGCTGCTAAAATTTAACTCACTTGTAATGATGATAATAAAATATCATGTGTACGCTATTGTGAAACTACGAGTACCTCTTCAATTAATGCTGTAAATTATCTGCAGAGATTTGAGTGGTCAAAATTGTGATTATAATGATTATTTTTAAAGCACCTACTGCTGCAATATTGTAGTTAAAATATACTGAGGGAGAACACATTATAAAATAAAATAAGAGAACAGTAAAAAAACAAAATAATAACATTTAAATTATAATAAAGCAACAGAGAGAAGGAGACAGAAAATATAAAATGTAAGAGGCAAAATGTCAACTTAGAACGTGAAAAAATAAAATGAAATCTGTGGTTTTATACAAAGTAATTATTTCATTTTCAATAAATATGTCAATTAACAAAGTGACTGCTTTCTACAAAAATATAGGAGAAATTGTTGTTTTATGAAATTTCATCTGATAAAAAATTTGTTTGATATGTTTATAGCTGAAACCAGTATATTTTTTAGGGTTTTCAAAATAATTGGAGAGTCGAAAAATCGATATAAAATAATCACCTCACTTGTGTTCAAGTAAATCTTCCCTTCGTTTGAAAAACCTAAGCGGAATTAGCATAATTAGTACCAATATCTTCATTTACAGATTTAGCACTACACGTGTCGTGTGTAAGGCGTCGTTCATAATTTATTATGCCACTATAAGACAGCGAGATAAAAATAAACATATGTTTGTGTATGACTAAGTGAGAGGTTGAGAGACACTTGCGACAATCCATTAACCACATATATTAATTTTCCTCTCACAACATATAGCTTACTACAATACAAATATATACGTATATATAACTGTGTACATGAGAATGCGCCAAATAAATTAGTTTTATCCATGTAAAAATGGATTGTGGATTGTAAGTGAGTACCTGAAGCACTCGGTAGCCTTATAAATGTTATCATCAATACTGCATGCACTGTTGAATGAAGGTCTCTTTCGTTTTAGTAGGAATAGGAATACATGACACAATCAAGTGAGTTAACAAAAAAAAGTTATGTCAAGAGTCGGTTTAAATTTTTAAAAAATAATGAATGTGAGTGAAGCAACGATTATGTGCTAAAACAGAGTTATGAGAAGTTCAAGCCTGTCTGCCTACCTTTGCGGAGAAACGTGTTTGTTATTTAATTTTAGTCTAACAATTTATATGGGCAGCTACTAACTACATAACAATACATTAAAGCAAAGAAATTCTAAAATTCATGCATAATCCAGGCATTACTTTTTTGGCTGAAGTCACTGGAAAGGAAAAGAAAATGAGGAAGAGGAAGTTTGGAAAGAACATTGTTACGGCTTGGATTTGCTGGCCTGTTTGTCACCAGCACAAAATATAAAATGAGGGGCTCGTGAGTCCCAAGGATTGACTTACCTTTTTAAATGGCCTCCCGGTTAGCTTCAGTCGATAGAACGGATTTTTTTTCCGTGTTTTAAATTCGTTTATTTTGTTTTAGAGAGGACCGTCTTTTTCTTTGCTAAAGATGGGGATTACAAAATAGACCCATACTTGCAGGGTTGAAGGAATTTTAACAATAATACACTCGCAAATGCTCTCTTGTATTATATTTGAGAATATTGATTCTACGCCCAGGAAAAGCTTGATAACCTTGGTGGATAACGTTAGAATTGGGTACTCGTAGAGACAAACTATTATACTAAATTGGTCAATTATCACCGATACTGAAAAACGCGTGGAACTTGCGCGCTGGGGTTCCTTCTGTCCAGTCTGATAGCCGAGAAATCCCGCTTATTCGCTCCTCGATGGCGGCTGTCTGGGATCGTAGCGACTCGGATTATCCATCGCAATCTTTAATTCAATTTGTTATTTCACCATAGGCGGTAAATACTGTATTGACTCTAAAAACGTTAACTGCTCTATTCGGCGTCTACTGTAAAAACTCTTATATTCACTTTGTTTCGCGTTCAAACGTTGACTAATCCTCCTGGCCGTTTCAGCCCGGGCTCGTTGGTCGTTTCGCCCCCACTTTTTGGCTTTTCAGGGGGGCAAATAAGCAAAATATTAAACCATTTTAAATAGATTTTTAACTAGCGCGAAAATTCAAAATCGCACTACATCGAATTTATCTTACTTCATAACATATCCCCTTCCCTTTAATGAAAAAACGCTGTGAAACGAAGGCTTTTTCTGCCTAAACCTTTTACAGAAAACATATGACAAAACCACAAAAATTCAACGTAGTCCACTCAGAGGTTCAGCATTAAAAACCTGGGAAAAAGGTTACATGGTACATATTACAATTACAAGTTTAAATAAAAGGTACATGTTTACAACTTACATATAAAAAACATGATAAAACAGAAGTGTACAAAAAATACAAATAAAGAAAGCAAAAGAAAAAATAGCTATATTCAAATTCTATCCCTTATACTAAACTAGTATTTAATTTTAGCAAGAAATGCATTATTTACGTTATTTTTGAGTGAATTCATCACACTTCTTTTCAAACAAACATAAATACTGTTATAAGTTACATACATGGTTGTGTTATTTTGAAATATTAACAAAGATTTATTGCAAAAATCTTTACCACTTTCCGGCCAAAAACGTTCTAGTTTACATTATGACAGAATATACAACATTCTTTAAGAAAACACAGAACAAAAGAAATCATTGAAAAATTCCAAACATTGTATGAAAATTCGGATTAATAGTAATATTATCTACTTATATTCTAGAGATACAATAATTATTTCACAAACTCAATTGACAATTACAAGTTTCCAACAATTACTGCCTCGACACAGGTTACACAGCCATAAGAAGTTTAAGCTAACGATTATACTAGGGGGAACTTAACTTGTTAGCTTATTGAGTTTAAAAAAACTCAACCCAAACAACTGCTTTGTGGGTAACTCAATCCAACAACCTATTTATAGGAGACACTACAAATTAACAGACAGTTCGGGGAAAACTCGATCCACTCACTTACTTACAGGAGACAGCTTAAATTATCGATTTGATTATGGAAAAATTAATCCAATAACATATTTTATATCACACAACTCAAATTACCAACTAGTCTGTGAAAAACTTGATTCAATAACTTATTTATAGTAGATAACTTAAATTAACAATTGGTTATGGAAAACCCAATTAAATTACCCATTCACAGGAGACAACATAAATTTAATTGCCAGCTTAGGAAAAACTTAATTCATCAACTTATTTATTGAAAACAACTCAATCCAATAACTTATCTATAGGAGATAAC
This sequence comes from Drusus annulatus, assembly GCA_022651775.1. Lineage (NCBI taxonomy): Eukaryota > Metazoa > Arthropoda > Insecta > Trichoptera > Limnephilidae > Drusus > Drusus annulatus. The sequence continues at coordinate 2,732 of JAGWCC010001448.1, read as the reverse complement.
TCAAATTAACAACTGGTTTATGGAAAATTCAATTCATTAGCGATAGTTTAGTGAGTATTTTCACAAAAAACACAAAATTTAATCCATAAATTACTTACACTACTTTTTATACGAAAATAATCGATTAAATTAAATAACCATCGGTGGTTTCACCACGAGGGTATGCAAAAAAGACAACCCGTTATCTTTGACCAAATACGTATTTTTAGCCACGGCATATCAAATCGAAAAATGGTCCCTTACATCCTTTTACTATTCAGATTCCTGACATACCCCGACTCGATTATTTAATTATTTAAGTATTAACTAAATAAATCCGATGGTATTTGTAAATCTATTCTTATTTTTCCTTATTTGTAGTAGAGTCAAGGAGTCTATGTTGACAATTATGCTCTTCTGAAATCGTATTTAGGCTTCCATAATCGTAAATAAATTTAATTTTGCTATAGCTGAATTTATTTTTAATACAATATTGGGAAATTTAAAACGGTAAGTTAAAGAAACCGGTAAAGGTGAATATTGTTTCAAAACACGAGTATAATTATTTGGCACGGAAGGGTTTCTTGAAGTTTAAGAACAAAAAACAAAAACCCTGACAAAAATTACGCAATTAATACCTCATTGAAATACTCCTCTGCTTTGATGAGAGTTATTTTTAAACTAATGGACTATTTTAGTCCAATTACAACAAAAAAAAACAACACGAATTTGGAAAAAAGCGATTCACTGCAAGTGCTTCGTATAAACGGACCGATTCCCGTCCACTTCCACTACCGGTATTTCAAATTTCTATTTAAAGGATTGCGCAATCACGACGCGAATCAACCTCGTGTCTTTTTTTAAATTATGGCGTAACTTACGTATAGACATAAAATACAAGACACGTCAAATTCATACAAATCTTAGCACCACTAAATGTTTCACTCGCGTATGAAAAGGATAGCCATTCAAAGAATATGTGTGTGCGGAAGAGATAGGTATATGAAACGTGTTTCGAGGGTATGTCTCGTTGACTTGGTTTAGTGCAACTAGGCGCATTGTCTCAGTAACGTATCTACTTTTGAAATTATGGCAAAACTTACAATGCGAATCTACCACGTGTTTCTTTATTATTATACTATTGCGCAACAAACAATACGAATATACGACGTGTCTATTTATTTCTTAATATTGCGCAATCGACGATGAGAATCAACAACGTTATTTTTCACTACGTAAACACTAATTTTTGGAAAGAAATACAAAATTACAGCTTATATTCAATAAACAATTTACAGGCATAAGTTTACATTAAAGAAAAAGAAGACTATCTCAAAACCAAGCCCTTATGTTAGAAAGCGCCAGTGTTACGGCTCGGTAAAAATACTAACTGGACAGGGTTTGAGGCATTTATTACAATAATACTGTATTGTACTTGAGAAAAGGCTCGTGAGTCCCCTTTTTTGGCTTTTCAGGGGGGCAAATAGACAAAATATTACACCATAATAAATGGATTTTTTAATGATCGCAAAATTCAAAATCGCACTGCATCGAATTTATCTTGCTTCATAACAACATAGCTATCATAAAAGCCAGAAACTTCTTGATTCTGAATTAAAAGTAGGTGTCTACCATTCCGTAACGTCCCTCAAATACACTGAATTTAATACTGCTTTATTTTACGTATATGTTGACTTAATTATAATTCTACGTCGACCATCCTCTAGTTGGATGGACAGTCATAACTTTATTTCATAAAATTGTAATGTGTAATGTCTTTCTACACTTAATAAATTTGTACCTAAATTTAAGAAAAAGTGATACATCGTATTTAAACACGCCAGGTTTTGAACACGCTATTCTTGATTCGGAACTAACAATCTTAACCGCTCAGCCACGGAAGTTGTAAGGGTTATTCTTGCAGCTTCACACAGTTAAATTTATTTAACATAATCCATTCATTCACCTTATTCTCTCACACCGAATTCATTACGTTTTAACAGTGAAAATAAAAGGTCGCCGATTGAGTAATTGCCCTGACGTGGATGAATTGTCTTATACTGTAATAGTGACGCTCGAGGTAGTATTTTTGAAAAATACTTCACTACCCTGGTCTGTATTTAGTGCTACGGTAATGATATTGTCAGTTGCATTGGTCTTTCCTCGTCACGACCAGATTCATAGAATTTTCCACCGGACTGGAAATCGTACAGACGGGCAAAATATTCTGGAGGTAGTTGGTTAAATCGCGAGCTACATAGTATTCTCGGTGAAGCAGTTTATGTGTTTTTGAGATACCTTCATATGGCAATCCACCCATTTCAAATAAAGAATAATGTCTGCCAAAATACATTATACGCTTAGTGTAACAATATAGAGAGACCGTCCTAATATGAGTCAAATCGTTGACATACTCGCAAAATACAGTTCTCTCTTTATTTTCGGTTCTATAAACGTGTGAGAAAAAGAGACAAACAATTGTGGTTAAAAAAATACGATTTGGGGCGGGCTAAACGCCATGTAAGCAGTTTTTGATGTGGACGAACTTCACACTGATCACTTATGTCAATCGAGCCGACAATAAAATGTGCGTAAAAATATCATAACTTAAATGGCTATATGAGCAGTTAATGGATGCTTCAACCGAAGTACAAATGGACCAAAAATCAGTTTTCATAGGTATGTATAAAAAAATTCGTCTTTTTTTAGTTTGATCTCAAATATTTAACATCCTAACCTATAAAACAACTAGT
>JAGWCC010001447.1:0-25983 GCA_022651775.1 Drusus annulatus | reverse complement strand
TCGTGTGGCACATTGGCATCAGCGGCGTTGTGCCCTGGGTGGTAAGCCCCGCGATACCCGCACAATTATTATACGTTTCGTAAAGCGTCTGCATCCAGCTCATTGTTGCCCTCCTCCCACGGATATCCATCTAACAATCCAGCCTCAGATAGTCCTGAAAAGTTGGTAGTGTCAAAGGTTTTAGCACTCATAGGGCGTAGCATTTTGTAATGCACACATTCCTTTGGAGCACAGAAGTTTACAATACCATTTTTCATAGTTGGACGCCAAAGTCGTGCACCAAACTCATTATTTCCACTTTCGTCTGGGTATGCAAAACTGTGAAACATAAGCCCAAAATCAATATCACCATAATTGTCGTATGCGCCATTTCCAGTGCCAAATGCACAAGGTTCAACATAAGCTTGGCACTCTCTTGCACCTAGGAACACATCACGCCTTCCTCCACGTTCTATCATACGCTTGGCAACATTGTGGTGTTTATTTTCGTTGCGGTCGTGCACTAGGTCAGGGCGGGTATCATTCCATACAAAGTGTGCCTTTACATGGTAGCTAACGTCCTTTAGGTATGTATAGTATGCAAGGCTGTTTTTTTCCAGATGATAGTTGATTGGACGAATGCCTTTAGCCTCTGTTTGTATGCGGTTTAACACACGAACCTCGTCAACAACCCAAATAAATGTGGGCTTCCAATAAATGCTTTCAATTATACCTTTTATGGCTTGATATGTTGGAATCTGATAAGAAAATTTTTCTCCACCCATACGTGTTATAGGGTCGGTAAACAGGGCATATCTACCATAAACAATAAATTCAACACTATTTCTCATACACTCTTTCCTTTCTATAATTTAATTAACTGCCTTAATGATTAAGCAGTTCCATATTTGCTCCAGTTAATGTTATTCCTGTTTGCGGGTTATAATATTGTGGTTTTAGTACCAAAATCCCGCACTTAAGTTGGTCAAGGGCATCTTCATTATTTAGGCACCTTAGCATACCATCAAACACATTAACACTATACTGTTGAGCTTGTCGCAATAATTTTTTGCGATGTTTTAATAATATTTCCCTATTTAGATTGGTAATTAGTTCTTCCCCCTCCTTTTCAAACGGTACAAGTACTGCGTGAGTGTTGTCATCTATTACATGAAAGCAGCTGGATGCGGTTTCAAAAGCCTGCTTTAACGTCAGTTTAATGTTTTGTACATCGCCATTATTTTTGAAAACTCCATATGAGTATTTGTTTTCGTTTAGCAGGTCATATATTGTTGCATTTTCAAGTTTTGGTATGTTATAGTCCATAAGGACTTGATTTGCATAAAAATAATATGTGTAGAAGTGTTCCATTGCTTTTGGGGAAAGCAGGTCGCCCCCCAAGTTATCTGGGTTACTTTTAAACTCACCAAGTAGTCGTATGGTTGCTTCTTGCCCCGTTTTAATGCTAGGTAGTTTGCTAACGTTTTCATCATGGACGTTGAAGATGTATACATCACGCCCACCTGGTTCCTCACCATGGCGGTTACAACGTCCAGCAGCTTGGGCGATACTGTCAAGTCCAGCCATAGCTCTAAAAACACAAGGGGAAAGAATGTCAATACCAGCCTCAATAAGCTGGGTTGACACACATATTACGCGCTCTGTTTTAAGTCGCTCTTTCATTTGCGTAAATATTTTTTTCCGATGAGCAGGGCACATATTGGTGCTTAGGTGATAAAGATGGTACTTGTTATTGGTAGGTAACTCATCATTATATGATTGAATCTCCAAGAATAAGTTTTGGGCATCTTTTTTTGTATTTAGAATAATAAGTGCAGAGGGTATATGTTCTAACTTTTTAAAGATTAATGCCCTAAGTGAGTCTGGTGTGTATCCTCCACACATGCATAAATCTTGAACACGAACACGTCGAAAATTGAGAAACACCTCATCTAAATTCTCGATAATACTAGAAGGTTGGCTCAACATTATCTCCCCTCCCTTTTCCACCTTGGATAGTAAGGGTTGGGTGGCGGTGCATAGTATGACAGTTGTGTCACAAATCCTGCTTAAAAAGTTTAGTGAAGTGTTTAAAAGGTGTATACAATTGAGTGGGGTAGATTGTATTTCGTCAAAAATTAGAATAGAATTTGCTAGATTATGTAGACGGCGAGTATTTGAAGTTTTGCCTGCGTAGATTGTGTTTAAAAATTGTACCATGGTGGTTAGTATAATAGGGTAGTCATAACGTTCCGCCAAAATGTCATTGTGGCTAATATGTTCAGTATCATTCTCAATAACAATATTGGAGTGATGTTCAAATACTATATCGTCACGCCCAAGGGCTTTTTTTATCTCCGCAGCATTTTGGTCAATAATACCAGTATAGGGAATAATATATATAATTCTGTCTTTTCCATGTATCTTGGCATGTTCCAGTGCAAAACGTAGGCTTGAATACGTTTTACCACCGCCAGTAGGAACGGTGAGCTCATATATACCTGTTGGGTTGGATGCAAAATCAAGACAGTTTTTTAAAATATTTGAACGCATTTTATTAATTGGAGTATCAGCAGCATTTGATGATATTTGAGCCAAAAATTGGTCAAGGGTTGTACAAAGGTCACCCCAATGAATATTTTGCCAAGTTGCTACAGGTTGTTCTGTTATTTTTGTGGGCAAACCCTCATCAAACTGATATGCATTCAACCTATCTGCATCAATCAAGCAACTAAACAAAAACTTAACTAACAGGTGCAAGGTGAATTTTGTTGAAATCCCATTTTTTTTGCAAAGTAAAATAATCTCATTAAACTCCGCTAAAGCTTTTACGAAAATACCCTCTAGGTCAAATTCTACAGGATATTTATTTACGATATCTGTATAATTGTTTACAGATTCTTCGTAGCAGAGCTTATCATCCTTATGGGATAAGCGGTTATAGAAGGGAGTTTTGCCACTGGGGGATATGCAGTCCGAAAGTCCACCATGGTGCGACATAACAACAAGCGAAATAACATCACACAAAAGTCGCCCCATAGGGTTTGTGGCAACAAATTTTTCGTTAATATACTGAGCGCCTTGTGTGGAATGAATAACAGTACCACGTAACGAGGAATCATTTGGATTTTGATGAGAATATTTTAGATACAGATTGAATCTATTTGTAAGCTTTCCAAAATCATGAGTTAAACCAGCAAGTTTGGCAATATTACCGATACCAATTTTTTTACCAAATAATTCACACCAATCAGCAGTTTCAAGTAGGTGCTCCTTAACTGTTTGCACATTATTTTTGTTTATGTGTGCCAAGTACATACTGTCCACACACTCCTTTTTGTTATTTGTCAAAATACAACTTATTACTTAACATTATATTACAAAGTTATGGAAATAGCAACACTTAATAGCAATATTTTTGTAAAACAATGCTATTGTATTACAGGTTTTGGTATGATTAGCACATAGAGTATCAATTATTTACTCTCAATTATAAAACAATTTTCGCTTAACTACTGTAAATAAGTAAACGACTGTGGTATAATTTAGTAAATGGTTTGTTTGTGATAAAAAATATATTAGAAAGAAGTTTGAATTATATGAATATTAAAATTAGAAATGAACATCCAACTGATTACAGAATTGTTGAGGAGATAACCCGTGGTGATTTTTGGAACTTATATTGTCCAGGGGGCAGTGAACACTACCTAGTTCATAGTATTAGAAACCATGAGGATTATATTGCTGAGCTGAGCTTTGTTATTGAGCTTGACAATGAAGTTGTAGGGAGTATATTTTATACACACTCTAAAATAATAGCGGAAGATGGCACAGAATACAAAACCATTACATTTGGCTCTGTAAGCATTTTGCCAAAACATCACCGTAAAGGTCTTGGAAGGGCGCTAATTACACATTCTATTGAAGCTGCAAAAAGTCTTGGCTATAGTTCAATTATTATTGGCGGTTACCCATATCACTACAATACATATGGCTTTGTTGGGACTAAAAAATACAATATTTCATTGCCAGATGGAAAATATTATGTTGGGATTATGGCATTACCGCTTTACAATGGTGCTTTGGACAACATATCTGGTAGTGTTCACTTTAGTGCATCCATGGAACCAGATAAAAATGATATTGAAGAGTTTGACAAAACGTTCACTTACAAGGAAAAAGGATTCCAGACAAGTCAAAGCGAGTTTGAGGTTGCAGTTAGTAAAATAGATACCACGGAGTATAATGTGTAGAATAAGGGGTTATTGTGGAGTATAAATTATTTAATTCTATTAAAAAGAAAAGAGTGGGGAACAAAGTTGAAAGGGCAGTTGGTTATTACAGTTATAGTAGCATTGGTGCTAGTGGTTACTGCTTGTGGTGAAACTATAGGGGTAAGCGGTATCCAGATAAATGCTACTAATGCAGACACAATGAAGCAAAGGATTTTGAATGAACAGATACTAGAAACATATGATGAAGTATGTGATATGGTGGTTTACTTTATGGAACATGGAAGTGAGCTGTCAGACTAAGAGGTGCAACATCTGGAGAAAGTCCCAGAAGTTGATGGCAATATATGGTACGGATACATTTGGTACAAGGAAAAAGCACTGGATACAATTAAGGTAAAAGTGATTGGAAAAGAGTGCTTAAAGCTAGAATACATGTATGGTGAATATGAAAGTCATGCCTATTATTTATTAAAGGTTGATGTGCTGGATAATGGTGGCACGGACTTACCTATGGGAAAACAGGAATGGGTGTTGGAAATTGAAGAGCCAGTATATAGCTTTAGCTCTTTGGTTCCATTACAACTAATAACATTAGAAGAATATAATCTGCGTGCACAATGTTACGAATATGGGGATAGTATAGAGTTAGTAAAGGAAATGAAAAGAAGTTTTATTACAGGGACTTTTGAAAGTTATAATGATATTGCTAATGAGAACTTGGTACACTATGTGGTTTATCAAACAGCGAATAAAATTAGAGAATCACAAATGGATGATAATTATGTTGAGATTGATTTCACACAGGAAGAGCTGGATACTGCCGCAATGCAACTTTTGGGTATTTCGCACCTTGAGGATACTAATAGTAGCCTATATGACCCAGAAACAAAGCTATACAATGCTTATGGTTATAATTCACCATATATTTACAACTATTTTTACCGCGTAAGCGAGGATGAAAATGGAATACACTTAGATTACATAACAAATGAGGCTATTAGGTACACTGTAAAAGATGGTAGAGTGATAAGAGCAGTTGACATTTCCAAAGAGATTGAGGGCAATAAATATGGAAATATTAGTGGGAAGTAAAGGGCAGGAAGAGAAGGCGGGATAACTGGTATTAATTTCTCCAATTAGGTAAATACATAATTTATTTGGATTTACAAAAGCAGTATATTATGTTAAACTTTAAAAGTAAATCAGTATTTCAAAAATTAAAAAGGGGTGACCATCATGTCAACAGCGATTTATTATTTTACACGTAGTGGTACTAGCGCAAAGCTTGCAAATGAACTTGGGGAGGCTAATGGGGCAAGTGTTTATAAGATTGAAGATAATAAAAATTGGCGTGGAATTATTGGTAGCATAAAAGCGGGATATTATTCTGCTGCAAAAAAGAGCATTCCAGCAACCTACCGCAAGCCCCAACCTGATGAGCAAATTGTACTTGTTATGCCACTATGGGCAGGGACATTTCCACCAGCTGTATGTACTTTTATTAATGAGGTATCAAGAGAACGTATAACGCTTATTGTAACATCTGGTGGTAGCACTTTAAAAGACCGAGCTGGTTTTGCCAAAGTTATTGATGCAATTGGGAAAGAGGCAAAGGTTACACTGTGAATGTGTTCGATTTGCCAAAGCTGCCTTGAACAGATGAATTGGTAAGCGTTTTAGCACAAAGTGGTAATTTGAGAATTGAGCGGATTGTAAGTACTGGGCAAGTTTCCTATTGGTATGACCAAAAGGAAACGGAGTTTGTGGTGCTTTTGGAGGGTGCTGCCCAAATTGAGCTTGAACAAAATACAATCATTTCCTTGGTGAAGGGTGATACACTATTGTTGAAACCACATGAAAAGCACAGGGTTTGCTACACTTCCAGTGAGCCGCCCTGTGTTTGGTTGTGCATATTCTTTTGATTAAGTATGCTGAGGGTGTAAATTGGGTATTTTAATGTTATAAATTATACATGGGGGAAGTTATGAAAAAACAACACTGTATACTGTATGCAGTAATAATTCTTACACTGCTATTTTCCAGCTGTAGCGCAGATTCACCACCACTAGTTAACCAGTCACAGGAAGTCGTAGAATATATAAAAATTACCCCACAAGAAGCACAGGAAATTATGTCTGAGGATACTATAATTTTAGATGTGCGTACACAGGAAGAATTTGATGCAGGACATATAGTCAATGCAGTTTTACTACCCGATTATGACATTGAAAAACTGGCAGAAACCACACTTACCAACAAAAATCAAACCATACTAGTTTACTGCCAAAGTGGTAGGAGAAGTGCCGCAGTTGCAAAAAAGCTTATTAGTATGGGGTATACAAATGTGGTCGACTTTGGTGGAATAGCTGACTGGACAGGGGAGATAGTGAATGTTGATTAAACTGTAACATATAAATTATATGTGAAGTAATCAATGCATTTTTAAAATACGACAAATATATATTATCTATCTTCACACCAACATCCCAACCAAAGGAGGGAATTATTATGCCAGCAGCACAACCCAAGCGAAAAGCACCATTGGCATTTGCTAGGTTGGAACATCAAGCGATGACTGGAACAAAAGCAAAGAAGTGTTACCTCAGTAACAAGCCAATACAGCCAGGGGAAATGGTTTACAAGATTAAATTTCGCGATTATAATGACTCAAAAGATTATTTTGTTAGTGAAAATTCTGCTCAAAATAACCCTGAGTTCATGAGGTGTATTAAGTGGTACCGAGAAAATATGTTCCCTCCAGAACTATTATTTGATACATCATCTGTTACAGCTGAAAGTGGCTATTATGATTATGTTATTGATAAGTTTAAGATGCAAAAATATATGCAGGGCAATATGTGGAATGACATTCCACAGGCACTAAAGATTATTGATAAGGATAAAGATGTTGTAGAAGACTTAAACCTAGCTTTTATAGTTATCTGTGGATGGGTTGTTAGCTCTTTACACATAAAACTGCTGGAATGTTGGGATATGCTTTCTCCCGAACTTCAAATAGTACTTGCACTGTCTGACAATGAAAAGTTTAGATTAAAGGCATATGAAACTGGACTACTTAGGGATTTTGAAGTTGTGTATGAGCTATTAGGCAAGGGTAAACAAAGCTTAGATGATATGGTGTTTTTGGGAAAATGGGGGAAAGAACACCCAGATTTACTTGAATTGTTAAAGCGAGCGGATAAACGATTTTTTATCTTTGAATTTTCATTAAGTACACCATGTGGATTCCATAATACACGCTACTTGGGCAGGGGTAGCCTATTACTCTTTCTTTTTACGGCACAATTGGAGCTTTGTCCGACCATAAAAGATTTTGACCCGCTAAACCCAGGCGTAATTTTGCAGCAACGTTTGGAAGGTTATGAGCCGGAAAAGTACGGCAAGTCATTTCAAAGCACATATGCCTACCCATATTTATACCGTGCAGCTGTGTTTGCAAAACTAATGGTTGGTGATGAACAAGGAGCAATCCAATGTATGGAGATTATGAAAAGAAAGTGCATCTCTTACTATACAGGAAGCCCAGCTGGTTATAAAAACCATACCGAAAAAATGATGAAACAGTTTTTACAGGCTTATGCTTAGTGTACAAAGCCTTAAATATTATTAATGCCACAATTATTGATTTATACAACATTTGTGGTACAAAACTTACAAAGTAAAAAGGAACGGTAATCTAATTAAAGGTTACTGCTCCTTTTTTTGATGGATTGAATTATATTATCTTTTCGGGATATTTGACTACATCAGCAATTTTTCACACAACCCACTTTTTGCTATCATATTCCTACCACACAGCTTTACTATAATGAACTCATGAATCCAAAACAATAATACAATTATAAACAAAGGGGATGAGCCAGTGGCTATAGAAATTTTTAGTAGGCACGAACATAAATATATGGTAAGTGAAAACCTAATGTACAAGCTGCAAACTAGGCTGGGGGATTATATGGAGTTGGACACACATAACCGTCAAACCCAAACATACTCCATAACCAACATATACTACGATACTGCGGATAACCACCTTATTCGTACATCACTTGCCAAGCCAAAGTATAAGGAGAAGCTGCGTATAAGGGCATATGGAATACCTACGGAAGATGACAAGGTTTATGTGGAAATTAAGAAGAAGGTCTTTGGGATGACTAATAAACGCAGAAGCTCATTGAAGCTTAATGATGCCTACTCCTTTTTGGAAACTGGGGAAATGCCGATTTTAGAAGAGTACATGAACAAACAAGTGCTTATGGAGATTGAATATTTAGTTCAGCAGCATGACCTACAGCCTAAATTATACCTAGCTTATGACCGAATTGCCTATTTTGGGCAGGGGCAACATGATTTAAGAGTTTCATTTGATACAAATATTCGCTCAAGACGAACAGACCTAAAACTGGAGCATGGAAGTTGTGGTAATAACCTTTTGGAGGATGGCAGGTGGCTAATGGAGATAAAGGCGGAGAACAATATACCATTATGGCTTGCACACCTATTGTCCGAGTATAAAGTGTACCCCACCAAGTTTTCCAAATATGGAGAGGAGTATAAACGCATGTTAGCAGACCAACAAGGGACGAAAATTTATGCATGCAACTTTGAACCTGCCAAAATTGACCAAGACATGCTAGTATCCCTAGCAATCTAGCACATTACAAAAAAACCATTATAATAAACATTAAGAAAGAAGAGGCAATACCAATATGAATAAAAAAATACTAGCAAAAGTAATAAGCTGTGTAGTTAGCATTGCCCTATTGGCAGGGTGTACGGCACCAAATGCTACTTTAGGGGTTTCCAGCAGTTCCACAAATCCATCAGTTACAGCCAACAATATTGAAAGCATAGGTCAGAATTATACGGAGTACATGGACAGTAGCTGGGATGAGGACAGTGCAACAAATATTACACTAAATGGTGAATCGATTACTGTGGATGGTGCTGGTGCAGCTGCAAATGCAAATATACTTACCATTAGCTCCGCTGGGACATATGTACTAACTGGCACCCTATCAAATGGGCAGATAGTTGTAAACGCAACCAATAATGATGATGTACGCATTATACTAAATGGTGTGAATATTACCAATAAAGCAGGTGCCCCCATTTACGCACCACAATGCAACAAGCTAACAATAACCTTGGTGAAGGGAACCGAAAATACTGTAACTGATGGTGGAAGCAGTTTTGTTTATTCCGATACCGTTAGTGAAGAGCCAGATGCAACAATATTTGTTAAAGATGACCTTATTATAAATGGCGAGGGTACATTAATAGTTAATGCGGGCTTCAATAACGGTATAGGCACTAAAGATGATATGGTTATAGTGAGTGGTAAGTATATTATTAATGCTGAAAATCATGGTATACGTGGACGAGATTCCATAACTGTTTTAGATGGTGACTTGACCATTACAGCAGGTAATGATGGTATCCAATCCAACAATAATGAGGACGCTACCAAGGGCTGGATATCATTGGAGGGTGGCGTGTACAACATTACAGCAGCCCATGATGGTGTGAGTGCTGAAACGAAACTTACGGTTTTGGCTGGTGAATATAATGTAACAACAGGTGGAGGGGTAGCCAAGGCAGCAAGTGTAGCTGCGGCAGATACTACATCAGACAGCTTCAAAGGGTTTAAGGCAGTAACCGATATAGCAATTATTGGTGGCACATTTGTTATAGATAGCTATGATGATTGCATTCATGCTAACGAAAATGTTAACATAAGCGGTGGCACATTCACACTTTCCACTAGTGATGATGGTGTACATGCAGATGGCAACCTCAGCGTAAATGATGGTAATATTGATGTAACCACTTCCTACGAGGGATTGGAGGCAGGCACTATGGAAATATCTGGCGGTGTAATTAATATTGCTTCCCTTGATGATGGCTTGAACGCTGCAGGTGGTGCAGATGGTAGCGCAAGTGGTGGCAACTTTGGGAAAGAACCCTTTGCCGCTTCGGGTGCCTACCACATTAACATAATGGGTGGAACAGTAACAATTAACGCACAGGGTGATGGTATTGACTCCAACGGTGCAGTAACTATAAGTGGCGGATTGGTAACATCAATTATTCAATCAGATTTCGCTAATGGGGCAATTGATTGCGATGGTACACTTACAATAACTGGTGGAACAGTAATATATGGTGGTACAGGTGTGGGTCAAACCACAAATACCCCACAAAGTTATGTGTATGCAACAGGTGCAGCAGCAGGTAAGGAAGTTACAGTTAAAAAAGATGGGGAAACTTTAGTTAGCTTTACACCAGCTGCCACCTTCCAACATATTGTGATAAACTCACCAGAGCTTACAAATGGGGAAAGCTACGAAATATATAGCGGGGAAAGTTTGCTAACTACTGCAACAGCGGGAACAGGCGGTGAAGGACTAGGGCAACGTGGCGGTGGTGGAATGGGTGGACAAGTACCAGGTGGAGCACAAATGCAACGACCTGACACTGTGGCTGCGCCAACACCAAACAGCTAAAACCCACAACCACAATAATATAAAAACCAGTCAAATAATATTTGGCTGGTTTTTGGCAATGTCAAGGGTGCTATTAATGATTGCTATTGCAATTTTATGGTGATATAATAATATTATTACAAAAGTTTGAGGTTTTACGGTTTATAACAACATTAATATAAAAGTAGGGTGAGGGGTATATGTATAAAATTTTAGTAGTTGACGACGAAGAGCGTATACGCAATGTAATAAGGGAGTATGCAGAATTTGAGGGACACTGCGTGGTAGAGGCGGCAGATGGAATGGAAGCAGTATATATTTGTAAGGAGCAGGACTTTGACGTTATTATTCTTGATGTTATGATGCCTAGGCTGGACGGATTTTCCACCTGCAAGGAGATTAAAAAAGAGAAGGATATACCAGTGCTGATGCTGTCCGCTCGTGGGGAGGAATACGACAAACTTTTTGGATTTGAGATGGGGGTGGATGATTATGTAGTCAAACCATTCTCGCCAAAGGAGCTAATGGCACGGATAAATGTGCTGGTAAAGCGTAACAATGTCAAAGTAAAAGATACAACCAACCAGAGGAGTATCTATGGAGGCATTGAGATTGACACACTGGGGCATAGTGTTTATGTTGATGGGGCAAAGACCGACCTAACCCCAAAGGAATATGAGCTGCTTATATACCTGACCGAAAATAAAAACATAGCACTAACACGGGACTAGCTGATGAATGGTGTGTGGGGCTACGAATTTTTTGGGGAGGACCGTACTGTAGATTCACACATTAAAACTTTGCGAAACAACCTAGGTAAATATCGAAACTATATTGTTACGTTACGAGGGGTTGGGTATAAGTTTGAAGTTTGATAAAAAAAGTCTAAGCTTTAGGTTATGGATGTATTTTATAATCTTTGCATCACTTATACTCTTGTTATTATGGCTTTTACAAATTGTATTTTTGCAAAGTTTTTACTACAACATGAAGATTAGTAGTGTGGAAACAGTAGCAAATACTATTGTAAGCAAGTATGGGGAGGAAGATTTTGAACAAGTAATTGACCAAGCAGCATTCTCCAACTCCCTATTAGTTTTTGTAACTGGAATGGATGGAGATATACTATATTCCTCTGACGAACATGGCATGGGTGATTCACCAAAAGATAACCGGCTAAACCCAGACAAGCAGGAGTACAATAACCGCTCCCTCCCCAACAACTTTGCAGGGTTTATTGCTAAGGTGGAAGGTGCACAGGACAACCGAATTTACTACATGGTAAAGCAGGATAAGATTAAGGGGAAAACATTAATTTATGGTGTAAAGTTTGAATCAGGCTACCTATATATTAGCACACCAATGGAGCCAGTGGATTCGACTACACAAATACTTAAAAACCAGCTAATAGTTGTTACTGTTGTTGCACTTATGGTTGGATTTGTAATCTCTTTTTTCATTGCACGCAAACTATCCGACCCAATTTCCAATATTACACAAACAGCCAGCCAGTTGGCAACTGGTAACTATAATGTTTCCTTTGAACGTGGTTCCTATACGGAGATTGACCAACTGGCAGATACCTTAAACTATACCGCAAAAGAATTAGCAAAGGTAGAGAGCCTGCGTCGTGAGCTTATTGCGAATATATCCCACGACCTACGAACCCCACTTACTATGGTTAAGGCATACTCGGAGATGGTTCGGGATTTATCGGGGGATAACAAGGAAAAGCGTAACCTCCACCTTAATGTTATTATTGATGAAACAGACCGACTCACTACCCTTGTTAATAATATTTTGGACTTATCTGTTATCCAGTCGGGTCAGGCACAAAATAAGCAAGCAGTTTTTGAGAATGTGAATTTAAGTGAAACAGTAAGGCTCATTATCTCACGTTTTAAGGATGTTTTTCAAAAAGATGGCTATAGTATGGTGGTTAATATCCAGGCGGACCTGTATGTACTGGCGGAGCAAACTAGGATGGAGCAGGTAATATACAACCTTATTGGTAATGCCATAAACTATGTTGGTGAGGATAAACAGATAATAATTAATCTGCTGGACTGTAATTCCTGTGTACGCTTTGAGGTGGTAGACCACGGAATTGGTATTGAAAATGAGGAGATTCCGTATATCTGGGAACGGTATTATCGTGCAAAAACCCACAAACGTTCCATTGTGGGCAATGGTCTTGGGCTTTCCATTATTAAGAGCATTCTTGTAATGTTTAATGCGGAGTTTGGCGTGGAAAGTGTGGTGGGCGAGGGAAGCACCTTTTGGTTTGAGATGAAAAAGTAAAACCTAAACTATAATAAAATCCCCCATAGTTTACATGTTGGTGTAGACTATGGGGGATTTTATAATAGTTTAGGCAGATAGTCTTTACGGCTTGGTAAATACTATCTGCCTATAACGTTTTAATAGGATAGTGATATTATGCTACTGTGGTCGTATTGCTACTGGTTTTGGCTGTAAGGTCTCTCTTTCCCATGTTGGTATGGTCAGTTCTACCACACAGGTGGTTTGTACCATCATACGCCGCTATCCTCTCAGATGATGCCTTGTAATTCTCGTCTGCTTGTGCTTGGGTCAAACTTCCAGCAGTAACTGCTGCATCCAAATTAGTCTTACAGGATTCAAGGTAGGCAGTTTTAAATTCAGCTAGCTTATTTTTTTGTACTAGCAGCGTTCCCACCATGTCAGTTTTAACAAACTCGGTTACCTCATCCACGGTTAAGCCTGTAACTTGGGAAGCAATTGAAATAACATTAACACGGGTGAGATTTTTTCTATGCTCACTATCCCTTTGAGTTCTAGGGGGTTTTACAGAATTGGCTGCAGGAGAATCGGTTGTAGTTGTTGGTGTTGAATTTATCGGAGTTGATGCAGCAAAAGCAGGTCCGCTCATACCTACAACTGCTAATACCATAACCCCCGCTAACAATAATATTCTAATGGTTTTCTTCATAAATAAATCTTCCTTTCAAATTGTTTAATATAGCCGATTGGCAAATTTTCAACGTTGCAATTTAATTTTACATGGAACTCACCTCCTTTTATCTATAAGCTAAAAGATTTTTTGCTCAGGTTTTAGCACCAATGTAATGTTCATGTTACCATTACGGCAACGCAGCTCATCAATAAATGTCTTTTCATCAGTATTGCTTTTTGAAATAATTGCATACTCCAGTTCGTATAAGCTGCCTAAGTCAGTGGTTTTAACCTTTAAAAGGGTGCATGATTGGGTGTATTTTCTCATTACACCATCAAAGGTATTTTTGTAGTCTAAATTTTCTGGAATAGTAATTTTTAATAGCTCAGCAATAGACTTTTGCTCACCAAACCTTGTTATTTCCAGCAGTACAATTATTGTGCATAATATTACAGCAGTAATTACAGCATAGCCAATATATCCCAGCCCACAAGCAAGTACAATAGCCATTGTAAAGAGTATATATGTTATATCTTTCGGGCTGCCTGCCTCACTGCGGAAGCGTATAATAGAAAATGCACCTGCCAAACTAAATGCACTGGCAATATTTCCTCCAATTAACATAATAATTACGGTTATAACTGTTGGAAGAATAACTAGTGTTAAAGCGAAACTCCTTGATGCAACATTCTCTCTTTGGGTTTTCATATATGCAACACTGCTAAGTAGTCCTAGCACACATGCCGTACCAATGGAGATTAAAAGTGCGGTAATAGTAACCGAGGTTGTTGCTGATGTGGTTGTAATTGAATTGAAAATTGCCTCCATAATTTATACTCCTTTATTTCTTGTTGTAATATCTTTTCTATGGATTTAAGTATACAGGGGGATTGTGAAGATAAATTGTCCGTAAAAAGGTGGTTGTGTGAAGTTAGGGGTGAAAAGGTATAGTTAGAACAGAAAAATAGCAGCCATTAAGAATACAAGTTTCTTGATGGCTGCCGTTTTTGTTTAGCAAACGGAATTCTATATGATAGGTTGTCAAGTTAAGTGCAACGATTTTCTAAAAAAGATTCAAGAGCTTCAATGGGAGTTTTATAACCCAAGCGTTTTCTGGGTCTGTTGTTGATGAGTGATACTACAGTTTGCAGTAAATCATTGGTGACCTTGTCAAAAGATTTAGGTGAAAACCTATCCAAAGTTTTGGACTGCCCAACCGATTGGATTACATTTTCCATTGGAGCATTGGGGGACTCAAATATATATTCTGATGGCGAGCTATTAAAAAACGAAGTATTTGTTCATGTAGAATGGTTCGATAGAGGTGAAACTACAAAAAATGCTGTAGCAAAAATAATTACTGATGGTGTATTATCCACAAAACGCCTCGAATTTGCAAAGATAAAAAATGTAACGGTTATTTTCAGGAACATAGAAAAGTCAGATTATTACGAAAATGGAAAACAAGTATAATCAGAAAAAGATAACGTTATGTGATGTGTTACATAACGTTATCTTTTTGCATTTATTTTGTATTAATTTTGAAGTTGCTAAGGGAATTATTCAGACCCTTACCCACACTAATACTTTACTTTCATAATGATATATGAAAGTAGCGCTACTGCTGCACAAAAGAAAAGTACGGATAATAATGTAATAAAAACAATGGCATTGTACATACCAGCAATAATGGTTGCAATGAACATAGAAACAATCACAACAAGACTGGCTAGTGATAATGTCTGCTTATAGATAAAGTTCATACGCTCATCATTTTCTAAAATTTCAGCCTGTTTAAACTTTTCTTTATTTCGAAGTAGTATAACTAACTGTATAATATGGATAATCCCTGCGCCGATCATTCCGCCCCCTAAACCAGTGTAAAAACCTTTCATAAAGCTAGCGGTTCGGGAGCCTATGGATGCTACTACAAGATTGCCACTAAGTGTTATTAATACAGCAGACACACCTAGTACTAGCATTATACAGGATATGAACATTCTTAGCTTTACCTTATTGCGAAAGGGCATGGACGAAAATTCTGATGTGGATTTTATTAACATTACATTTCCTCCTCATAAATAAATATTTCCTCGATTGGTTTCCCAAAAAATTGTGCTATACGAAAGGCTAATGGTAGTGAGGATGTGTACTTGCCATTTTCAATAGAAATAATAGTTTGCCTAGTAACCCCAGCCGCATTTGCCAGCTCTTCTTGGGTGATTTTCCCTAATTTTCTTAGCTGTGCAATTGTATTTTTCATATTGTATCCTCCTATTTTGTAATGTGCACTTTACATTTTTAGTATAGCATGCTTTATTTTTAATGTCAAGCTGGCTTTACATTTAATTTTAAATACCTAAAACTGAATAAAAAAATAAACGCAAGCAAAAGAGTTAATACTCAGTTGCTTGCGTTTGATTTTTCTAGCTTAGTTTATGTATGAAAACTTTTGTGGCATTGCAAGGAATGTTACCTTAAAATTATTAGCACCAACACTTTTGATATATAACAGATGGAATTTAAAGTATATTAAAATCAAAATGGAAAAGTTGGTGCAAACATATAATCTTACATATAGTGCAATGTTGACTATATATATGCCAAGATTGGCTGAGGCAAATAGCTATCATCCGTCATGTGACGCAGTATCATATGAAGTTAAATATCTATCCAAAACAAAAGTGCATTGTAAGGATAAAATTAAATTTATAAATAAAAGGGTAATATATATTTTAAAGTTATTTAGTGTTAATAATAATTCTACAATTTAGTTAAGATACTCTTGCAAAAATGCCCACAAACATTTGTCTTAACTTGTAAAATAGTTAAGTTAAACATAAATAATTAAACTGAAATTTGCCTTATATTTTATATAGAGATTGAATATAAAATATAAAATTAAACGTTAAACTGTTGATTATATATTAGAAATAAAGTATAATCACTTATAGGAGATGGTAATTTTTAGAGCATTTAAGAAGTTAGTACATGTAATATATTACGGAGAATTACTCCATGCTTTTGAGGTGATAAATGATACTGTGTGTTATGAGCACAAGCTTGCTAAACAATGTCTGAGTATAGTTTTACCATCGTACTATATGATATTAATGTAGGTATGGTCACATATTGGCACAAACAGCAAAGTCAGCCCAACGATGTAGACTACCCAGTTAGATAATCTACACAAATATACAGGCAGATTCTTGAATAAAAATCTGTTAACCTAAGCGAAGTTACATGACATCATCATAAACTACTGATAATTTGTTTTGAGTGTGAATTAAAAGAATACATATAGTAAAAATATTTTATTAAGATATTAGAAACTATTAAATTTGTTAGGAATGGGGTACAGAAATATGAGTAAATATACATTAACAGACGTGCAAATTGGAGGTATCTGTAAAATTTCTAGGCTTTTGAGCTTTTGTATGAAAGCAGATGTTAATGAACATGCGGAAGTGTCATTCAGTGCATATGTGGATTTAGCCGATGCAAAGGAGTTGCTTTTGCAAAACCTTGAAAAACAGCTTGTGCAAATTTCAATTGGCTCTACACTTATTTTAGTTGGTCAACTAAGAACTGTCCGCTACAAATATAAAAATGGGCTGTGTACTTTGTATGGAATTGTTGTATCCTTGTCTGCCGTTCTGGATGATGATTTAACCTCGGCAGGTTACCAGGACATCTCCAGTACATATGAAGATGTGCTAAAAATGGAAATGAAATTTACTGAGGGTGCATATTTTGATGTTCATGAAGGAAGAGAAGAAAGTATCGGCATGCCTACAATAAAATACAAGGAGAGCAGCTGGAATTTTGCGCTTCAACTTGCAAGTAAACTTGGCGTAGTGATTTATCCAGAATGTAGAAGCTGCAACCCGTATGTCCATTTTGGTATTGCACAGAGAACGCCTAAAACTATCACATTTCAGGAGTATTCAGTTGGAATGAATGCACAACGAAGTAATATAGATAAGGAAATTGGCACTACCGGTTCAGAATTTATCTACTACATGTTGCAGGGTGAGGAAATCTTAGGTATTGGAGATACTGTTATATTTAATGGAAGGCAACTTGCAGTAATGCAGTTACGATTTGAAACTGTCAACTCTATAGTTGTCCTTAATTATACATTGGGTTCACAAACAGCATACTGTCCACTACCAATCCACAAAATAACCATAAGAGGTCTTAAACTCGCGGGAATAGTTACAATGTGTGTACCATATGGTCTTCACATAAGACTGGATATAGATGAGGAAAGGGAAGACACCGACCGATTTGTGTTCCCCTACTGCCCTGACCAGAGTAGTGCATTACACTGCATGCCGATTGTGGGCACCAAAGTATATGTGCAGGTGGATGATGTTGAGCATGGTAACTTTAAATGTGTCCACACTATACGTACAAATGTTGGTAACTGCAGCGAGCTTGGTGACTACAACCAGCGATATTTTACAACTGAGCACCAAAAGCGTATGGCATTTTTAACGGATGCTCTTTTATTTAATACCACAGACAGTTCAGTTGCTTTATATGATAAATCTGGACTTGCTATAAAAACTCCAAACAAGATTAAAATTAAAGCTGGTAGTGGTATAAAGTTTACAAGCAAAAACCAGATACGCATTGCCACGCCTTCACAAATTATTGTTAGGAAAAGAGATACACAGAATATGATGGAGTTGTCTAATGGGGTAATGCACCTGCATTCACCAAATGTTATGCTAAAAACTGTACCAGGTAGTACGCCAGGGATTCAGCCGATACAATTTAAGTGCAAACCAAAAACTGTCAAACGAGAAATTATGTTAAAAGCCTTGGGTATGTTAGCCAACAATAAATGATGGATAGGAATGTGAAAATAATGCAGTATTTAGATGAAAAAATAATACCACAAAGGCAAGAGGCTCTTAGACAGAAAAATTTTGAGGATTCAGGAACAGCGGTGATATGCGGTAATACCTATCATTTTAACACAAGACAAATTGCAGGAGCAAAAGTCAGCTTGCTTATGCCTAATAATTTTGGTATTATGCCACAAGAGATTAAGGATACGAAATATACTTCCATACATAGGTCACAAGAAATTTACACTGATAATGACTTATCTACAAACTTGCTTTTTAGCACAACGGATATTCTAACTGCACCTGATGAACTTGTAAGTACTGCAAAAGAATGGTGTGCAGTAATAAAGCAGGCACATTCTAGTACTGTTTTCTACGGAACCAAATCACAGATTAGTCATAATGGGACAATTGTGTATTTTGACTATAAAACCCAATCAATTGATGATACAGCATATTATTTGACAGCACTTACTACGGTACACGATAAACTGTTGATTGTTGGTTTTACATGTTCGTTTAAAAGTTACAAAGAATGGAAGAAGTATGTTATTCAAATGATGCTTTCAATTAAAACTATTAAGAAAGAGGGTTAAAGTATGTCCGCATTGGCGTTAATAATTCTGGGCATGATAGCGACTGTTACACTAAGTGGTTGCCGCGCAGAAAATCTTTCTGGCACTGGCGAAAATGATGGAGATAAACCAAATGAAAATTCAGAAACAAGTTTCAACGAAAGTTCAGGAGAAAGCGCAAATCTTGGTGCTAGCTCGTTGCCTGAGCATATTGTTATCCCTGGGGACAGCAATACATCTGCTAATGCTGCACCAGACGTGGCGGAGGAGGATAGCTTAAATACTTTAATTCAAACGAAGTGGAGATATTTTTTTCGAAATAAAGACGGTTCAGACGACGCGCGTTATAACAAAGGTTTTCTTCACTATGGTTCAAATAATAATACATCAAAAGGTCATTTAGGGGTAGATGTAATAGTGAAAAATCAAATCCATGATAAGATAAATAAACCTGACGAGCGACGTTCAGGGTACGCAACAGAGCAAGTAGCTATTGTTAGTGTTTGTGACGGGGAAATTATTTATGTGGAAAATTCATTAGACAATGAATCGACAAGCAAAGAAAGAATGTACAGTTGTGGCAATTGTGTTGTTATAAAAACCAGTGAACCTGTTAAGTATATAATTATAAAGGATGGAAAAGAGTTTCAAGAGGAAAACATATTAACTATCAGATATTTGCATATGCAACAAAAAACTCCAGAAGAGATGGAGGGAATCGTTATTGGGCAGAAAGTAACAGATGGTCAATTTATTGGTTATGTTGGGAATACGGGAATATCCACTCATGCACATCTGCATTTTGACATTAATAGCATCAATACACCTTATGGAAATGACTTTTTGAAAGACACCAATACATTTGATCCAGTTCCATTCTTTACTACCATCATGCAAAAGATTGATACCAAAGTAAAACCATATTAAAGAATTGGAGAAGATAGAAAATGAGAAGGATACTTTCGATAGCATTATGTATTATGGTACTATTTTCATGTGACAATTTGTCTGAAAATAGTATTCGAGATATTTCGTTACAAGAAGAGATTTCAAGTATTGTCTCAATTCAAGAACTGAGCAGCATCGTTCCACTTAATATAAATATGAAATGTGAATACATTTCTTTCTTGAAAAACAATCAAATATTAATTCTACAAAAAAGCAGTAGTGGAGCATTTGTGTTTATTTTTGACTATATTTCCAATCAAACTCTTTTAAAAAAGCAGTTCGATTCATACAAGACGTATTTTTTTGATGGAAGATATATGTCATTACAGTATGAAAACAGCTTAATTGTTATTGATGTTGTTCATATGGATACACTGGATATAGCAGTCCCGTTTACAAATGATTTTTGGTACTCACATAAGTCAGGTATGGGTTACATGCAAACAAACCAGAAATATGACATTTATAGCAACAATGAATTTGATGAGCCAATTGTTTCTATAATGTATGATGGTATAGATTATGTACATATTGTAGGTTTTATGAAAGATGATTATGTAATTTACACAAGAATACAATCCATCGATAAACCTGTTGGGATAGGATTTTTAAATTGTTCAACTAATGATGAAGCATTTATTCCAACTTATGATGACGAAGTAGTATTTGCAGCAGGACGTGCAATAGTAACTTACAATTACTATGAATCACGTTCGAGTGGTGAATTTGTTTATAAAATTGATCAAACTCCACAACTTATTAATAGCAACATTCCTAATGAGGGTGTATTTACACTAAGCCCAAATGGGGATTATGTTGGGCAAATTGTATTTGATTTTCAAGATTTGACTGTTGCACAACTAAAAGTATACAATTTTGAAAGTGAGCTTAAATTATTCGAGAAAACAATTAACCTTGCTGAGTTTATCGATGAAAAATCCAACTGTAGGATTAATTGGGGTAAATCATATCTATCTTCGAATGCAGATTTTATGTTAATTATTCATGGAGACGAAAGCGGTAATAATGAAAAACTATTACTGATTAGTATATAAGCTTGCGTGAAATGTACACATCCTAGCACCGTTTGCTATGGAACTAAGTCAAAGATTAGTCATAATGGTGAAATTATGTATTTTGACTATAAAACACAAGCAATTGATGATACAGCATATTATTTGACAGCACTTACTACGGTACATAACAAACTACTGATTGTTGGATTTACATGTTCGTTCAAAAGCTACAAAGAATGGAAAAAATATGCTATTCAAATGATGCTTTCAATTAAAGCATTGAAGGAAGAGGGTTAGGGAATGGCTGTATTGGCTTTAAAAATTCTTAGTATATTCGTGACTGTTATACTAGAAGGTTTACGCGCAGAAAATCCTTCTGGCACTGGGGAAAATGATGGAGATAAACCAAATGAAAATCCAGATGAAAGTTCAGGAGAAAGCCCAAGTCTTGGGGCTAGCTCGTTGCCTGAGCATATTGTTATCCCTGGGGACAGTAATACATCTGCTAATGCTGCACCAGACGTGGCGGAGGAGGAAAAACCAGTTAATAAAGTCATTGTTATAGATGCTGGACATGGAGGTTCGAAACCTGGGGCTGTTGGTCGTTGGAGTAAAGATGGTGGCTTAGAGGAGGATATTTTGGAAAAAACTCTAGCATTGGAATTAGCTATAGCAGCAAGAGATATTTTACAGCAAAATAACTTTGATGTTATTATGACCAGAACGGAAGATGTGCATATTGAAATTGACCCACGTGCTGATATTGGGAAAAATAGCAATGCAGATGCATTAATAAGCATACACTTTAATTCATCTGAAAAAAAGGATGTGCATGGTATAGAAACATACTATCATCTAGCAAGAACAGCAGACATACCCCTAGCAGAAGTGCTCCTAAAGCACATATTTTCAAAACTAGCTATTGAACAGAATAGAGGTGTGAAAGCGTATAAGTTTGGACAACACAATTGGTTTGGTATCCTTAAATATCCACAAGCAGCTGAGTATACTTACCCTAGGTGCTTGGTGGAAGTGGAATTTATTTCACACATGAATGCTATGAATCATATTGCAAAAGACTGGAAAAAGACAAAAGAAAATTTTGGTAATGCAGTTCTAGATGCGCTAATAGAATACTTTAATACAGAGGGTGGTAATTAACATGAAAAATAAGAGTTGCATAACATTTATTATTGCATTAACTGTTCTTCTAGGCTCTTGCTTACCGCAACAAGATGCGTCTGAAACAAGGTATACTAGCAGTCATAGTGAAGCAACTGATGTCGGGATGCTTTCCGAAGAAGAACTATTTAAAATCATTAGGAATAAGTTTAGTGAAAAATACAGCAGTCCGGTTGCTAACATAACTATAGTAACGACTTATTATAATGATGAAAAGCACAGAGATTACGTTGACAGGACATATGGATTTCCTTCGTTTAGTACAATGCCGCTTATTACAAAAGAAACATTGGCGTATGACACTTCTTTGGCAGACTCGGATATTAATACAATCATTGGAGAGCATCGATATTATATTGTTTCTGAGAATGACGAACTGAAAAATACACATCAACTTACTACAGATATATTGGATGATGATATTGAATTGAGCTGTTGGTATTATTTGGGTGGGCATGGTTTTTACCTTCACTACATATCCAATGTACACTATATAGAGCATGAAAATGCAATTGTGGCGGTATTCAGAAAGGATTCATTAGAAGATATTACACAGATTTCGCATGATGAAGGCTGTGGTGTTACTCTGAAGTTTTATTTTAGTGAGGATATGTTTTTGTATAAAATAACAATGGATAATTATATAGAAACAAGTCAATCGCACCGAAAAATCATGTTCCGAGAATATCTTTATGATAGTAGTGTCCATCAGCAGTAATTATTACAGTATATGTAGATTCCTGGTTTGCTATATTGTTATCCCTGGTGACAGTAATACATCTGCTAATGCTGCGCCAGATGTGCCGGAGGAGGAAAAACCAGTTAATAAAGTCATTGTTATAGACGCTGGACATGGCGACTGGGACTCAGGGGCTGTTGGTCGTTGGAGTAAAGATGGTGGCTTAGAGGAGGATATTTGGGAAAAAACTCTAGCATTGGAATTAGCTATTTCAGCAAGAGATATTTTGCAACAAAATAACTTTGATGTTATTATGACCAGAACGGAAGATGTGCATATTGAAATTGACCCACGTGCTGATATTGGGAAAAATAGCAATGCAGATGCATTAATAAGCATACACTTTAATTCATCTGAAAAAAAGGATGTGCATGGTATAGAAACATACTATCATCTAGCAAGAACAGCAGACATACCCCTAGCAGAAGTGCTCCTAAAGCACATATTTTCAAAACTAGCTATTGAACAGAATAGAGGTGTGAAAGCGTATAAGTTTGGACAACACAATTGGTTTGGTATCCTTAAATATCCACAAGCAGCTGAGTATACTTACCCTAGGTGCTTGGTGGAAGTGGAATTTATTTCACACATGAATGCTATGAATCATATTGCAAAAGACTGGAAAAAGACAAAAGAAAATTTTGGTAATGCAGTTCTAGATGCGCTAATAGAATACTTTAATACAGAGGGTGGTAATTAACATGAAAAATAAGAGTTGCATAACATTTATTATTGCATTAACTGTTCTTCTAGGCTCTTGCTTACCGCAACAAGATGCGTCTGAAACAAGGTATACTAGCAGTCATAGTGAAGCAACTGATGTCGGGATGCTTTCCGAAGAAGAACTATTTAAAATCATTAGGAATAAGTTTAGTGAAAAATACAGCAGTCCGGTTGCTAACATAACTATAGTAACGACTTATTATAATGATGAAAAGCACAGAGATTACGTTGACAGGACATATGGATTTCCTTCGTTTAGTACAATGCCGCTTATTACAAAAGAAACATTGGCGTATGACACTTCTTTGGCAGACTCGGATATTAATACAATCATTGGAGAGCATCGATATTATATTGTTTCTGAGAATGACGAACTGAAAAATACACATCAACTTACTACAGATATATTGGATGATGATATTGAATATAGCCATTGGCTTTATTTGGGTGGGCATGGTTTTTTCCTTCATTACATTTCCGATCTACACTATTTAAAGAATGAAAATGCAATTGTTGCAGTGTTTGACAAGGATATAATAGAGGGAATTACACAGATTACGAATGAAGAAGGATTTGGCGTAACTGTTAAGTTTTATTTTTGCCAGGATATGTTTTTGTATAAAATAACAATGGATAATTATATAGAAACAAGTCAATCGCACCGAAAAATCATGTTCCGAGAATATTTCTTTGATAATGTTTATGTAGAATGATTAACAAGAACAATAGCAACAAACATATAGGGGGAATGGGATGAAAGTTCAGGAGAAAGCCCAAGTCTTGGTGCTAGCTCGTTGCCTGAGCATATTGTTATCCCTGGGGACAGTAATACATCTGCTAATGCTGCGCCAGATGTGCCGGAGAAGGAAAAAGTAGAGGATGAGTTACGACAAGAAAAATTTCCGTATTTTTATAGGTCAGATGAGTTTGGATTAGAGATGACTGAAAAAAATCAAGCTGCGCTCAAGTACAGGTCGGGTCACGCAGGATATGATGTTATCATCAATAACACATATGACAATGTTACTAAGGGTGGGATGGAAACAGAACAGGTTATGATTTGTAGTGTTGCAAAATTGGAAATTTTGGATTTTCAAATGTACTGGGGCAGCTCGGAACTATACTTTTCCGAGCTTTACAAGGCAGCAGAGAATTTTTACATAGAGGGCGAAACTGAAGAGCAAAAACAAAAAAGGATAGTTAAAGAACTATATAAAGATGGTTGGCAGCAAGGTAATTGGTGTGCTATGAAGACAGTCGATGAAATAGAATATTTAAAATATGAACCAGGTGACAAATTCTCTAAAAAATCACCATCTCAAGGAAAAAGCAAATTGATTATACGTGTAATGCACATGCAACAAAATTTAAAATTTCCTTATTTAAAAGGTGATATACTAGAGGTGGGTCAATTTATTGGTTATGTTGGAAATACAGGAAGATCGACCAATGCACATATCCACATTGATATCAATTATTCTGAGTCTAATTATTCAAAGATATTGAGTTTGGAAGGTATTACTGTTGACCCTACACAATTTTTTGACTGTTTGAAATGAAAGGCGGGAGATATATGAAAAAACTTATACTGCTATGTATAGTATTAGTGTTAACTTCATGTGAAGTAGGACAAAGTCAATCATGGGGTCAAACAAGTAGTGAATTGAAATTTGAAGATAATGGTGTAATTACAACGCAACAAATAGAAGATATTTCAGATGGGTGGAAATCCTATGAATTGGTATTTGGTAATAATGCTGAAATTATTTATATAAAATTCTTTGAATACCCTATATTAGATGTTGTATGCGCTATTGATGAGGAATGGTTCGACATACATTACAATATAGTTTCAGGTAAGTATATAAAAAATACCCATGTAATGAGAGCGCAAACATCACAAAGTTCAATAAGCAGCACTACCGAATCGTTGCTTATCTCCAACAGCAACTTCTATGTCAATATTGACAGAATGACAGGCACATTAAAATTTCATGACAAAAGTGGTGAGCGATTGTGTCAATCTAATGACCTTGGGGAAGGGATTCAGATTTACGCCAGATTCATAAACGAAAATACGATTGTTTATACCGTATTAAACAATCCGCCTAGTTATGAAGCTAGTAAGTTGGGGTTTGGTGTTATGGGTAAGGAACAAAACTGTTTTTATTCTACTAATCCAGAGGTAGAGGCATATTTAATAGAAGCTGAATCTGTTACATTAGTTTCATTTGGCTCTCCACTACATGGAATCAATGAAAGCCCAGCAATGCAAAAGGTTGATAAGAA
>JAGWCC010001446.1:0-28204 GCA_022651775.1 Drusus annulatus | reverse complement strand
GAAAAGTCTCATCTGCCGGAAGCAGTGGAACAATAATTTTTCCATCAGTGGGATATGTTGCGAGGCTGAAGGAATTGCAAGCAGGAAAGAAGAAGAAGAAGCTTGAGGTGATTTTCCCACAAAAACGGCGCTATAAAAGTAATCCATTTATTATTTATTAAGAAGGAGAAGAGAAAAATTGCAAAGTACATGGCTATTCAGATAGTACTTCTATAGCTAAAACCTTTTCAAACAGCCTTCCAATTCTGAATGGTGGTCTTTAACCAAGGTGATACCTACTAATGAATTTAAATATTAATGTGATAAAACCAAAATAATGATAAACTCCTCAGATTTTATGTATCATTTTAGTATTCTTCAATATTTTGAGTTTAGTTTACACCTCCACCCCCCACCCGTTTATGAAAACGAAAGGTAGATCAAGAGTATTTGATACTTCACTACAAATCTGAACATCAGGAAACTAGAAACATAAAGATTTAGGAATATATTTACACGAGGTTATAAAAACTTGGGAATATGTAATTCACTTTTTGGTGAATTTTTGCATATATACCAAAATCTACCTTTCTCGCCAGAACTATCTGATTCTCCTACGGAGTTGTATGATATCCTTGACCCATGCCTTCTAAAATCTAGGTCTAGGTCGGAAAAAAGTCGGGAAAGTGGTAAAGTAGACCATTGGCACCATCTGTTGGTAAAAATTCTAACAAAATTACAGTTTTCTATACCTTTCATTTTCCGTCTTTGAAAAATCTAGTACAGCTTGTCCCTCTTAACTTTGCAGTCTGTGGCGTTCCCTAATGTAGATTTTCTGGTTGTAAAAAAATATGTCTTTGGTTTTGAAAAATAAATTGTTCGTTAGTTCCTAATTTGGCCACCTGCAAAGTTATCGAGTCAAAAAATATTGTAAGCTTGGCAATCAGCACCATCTATTGTTGAAAACTTTAACCAAAACGTAAATAACCGTTTACTATTATTAACATTACATTTTCTACAGGTATCTACCAACCGTCTGTTTGCTTTTCAATATTTCCAAAGATGTCATCAACCATCAAGTTTCCTTGATATATCTACAAAATAATGCAACTGTTAGTTTTTCCTTTGATTTATTGCGAGGTGTTCCAATTTTTGTTTCCATGACCATCTTCTTTCATCGTTTTCGTAATTCAAATTTTGACGAACTATATTATGTTTGCAATAAATCGGACGTATTTGGGAAACTATTAAGCTATTTTCAATTAAAACATCGACTGGCTGATATGTTATATACCTATTTTTATGTTATCATGTCAAACTGGTTAATTCAAACAGATCACTAAAATTTTTGATCCATTGAAACATGTGTAAACCTGACAAAACAAATTATTTTGTAACTACCTTCATACTTACATTTTTGCTCACTTAGAATTATATATAAATATGTATATGGTACATTTAAAAAAAAAAAAGACAAACATTCCCGGGTTACGAATTACCCGACAATATTTGAAAAACTCCTATTGCTTTCATAATAAGCGGAAGATGTTACTTGTGCAATGATGGAGAACTTAGCCAGCAGAGGAATTGAACCCACTACGCCCAGGTGGGAATCCGACGCGTTTGTCCACTCAGCTACCGACCGGTCATATTATAGTAATCAATTGGATCCTAAACTACCTTACTAATACGATATACTGATACGATATACTGGACTAGGTACGTCGGCGATTCTACACTCTATTTTAGAAACAATAGACTATTGAAGAAAGACCCAGAAATTCCACGTAGAAAAAAACTTTGCAAATTTCATGAACTTCCACAGCTCGCCGTTGGACAGCTTTTACAGAAGTAAGAATTATCTACGCATTTTTGTTGCTTTATTTGCCTAGTTTGACGGCTTCCATGATCGAGTGGTAAGACGCTCGACTACGAATCCAAAGGTCGCGGGCTCAAACCCGGCGTGCACAAATAACTTTTATTTAATTAATACCTATGGTTCATAACACATTTAATTTATATTAAATAATGTATAGTATATTTACGGCACGTTCCAGAGTGGTAGATACTCTAAGTATCGCCCTGGTGAAAGACCACCATTCAGAATCGAAACGTTACTTGAAATGGCTTTAGCCGGGTTCGGTGATCAGATCTAAATAGCCAGGTACTTCCCAACCCCTTCCTCTTCCTCTTCCCCATCTCCTTCCCCTCCTCACTACCTTCAGCCTCACAATATACCCCAATTGGGGATGCCATAGTCTCACTGGCTCTACACGGTTGGGAGCGGTTCCTCTTACATCTCGCACTTGTCCGGTATTCACTATAAAAAAATATACAAAAAATAAAGTTAAATATATTGGTGTTGATGGAAATTAGTACCCGTGCGATATGTGACACCAATCGATCAAAGAGAATCAAACACTAGGGACATATTGTCATGTATGGCGCAAGAACCTACATACCTGTCTTGGGTAGTGGTAAAGTATGAAAGAGGATGAAAAAATAAACACCCCATATGAAGTCTGCGAGACAGTGGCTGTTAATTGAGTCTGTTTATTTTAGTTACTGAATAAAAAAGGGTGCACTATGTACTGAATCGTTATCTTCGATCACATTCATATGTCATAAATCATAAACCATCTACGGGCATATTTGCAAACCCGAGTAAGTTGACAGAATAAATATCGTTAACAAGATTTACGTCAATAATTATTCTTGTTTGCCGTTTGGCCTGAATAAGTCATTAAAGTCGTGTTTGTTTGACGTGTGAGGCCTACAACGTCGGAGTTGAACAATATTAATGTTTGCAATAAATTAACTTACATAAGTACGAGTATAATGTAACGGCTTGTAGCACGCAATAAACGCACTGGTTTCTAAGGTTTTATGTTAATATCACTTGCTATTACTTTACTTAGTACTTGCAGTGCATAATTTATTTTTCAAACCCGGCAGCGCCTTGAGTTTTTTCCGCTTCCTGCGATTTTCAAGAGCAAAGTTTGCCGTTCGGCAGTTCTGCCTGTTGGCATTCAGAAAAAAATCGCAACTCACCTCTGTTATATTGGCATAATCTAATCAAATCAAACCACTATTACCTAGTTGAAAAGCTGAACATGAGAGTAATAAAACCTTTTTTATGATAAAAAAAAATTAGCGTATTCACTTGTTTAAATTTAAACTAAGGCAAGAACTTTTAATAAAATTATCATAAAAGGGAAAACATTACTACTATGTCCATCGTTACTACCTTACGTTAATATAGGTACGAGTCGCGTCATTCTACGAAAATTCCACTACCAACAATTTTAAAGTTATGGCACTTTTTCCTAAATTCGAAAAAATCCTTAATTATTCACTTCTTGGTGGATGAATGTTAAAAGAAATATCAATATTGGTTTCAAAATTTTTGATTTATTTACAGAATTGTTTCTCATTAACTCATTACCAAGCCCCTCTTGAACTATGTCAAACATCCATAAATACGCACTTAACATCATAGACAAGCTTTTCTATGTGACGAAAGACGGTCGTAAAGTTCAATCGTAAAGTTTAACAAAAAAACATTGTACGAGAGTTCTTTACGTTTCACAACACAGTCGTGAAATTGGGTAATTGAAACGCCCAATTCCGTATCGCAATGTATCGGAACTCTTGTACATTCTTTGTAGGTTTGATTTTAAAATGTTAAACGACTTGGGAAGTCTTGTCTCATTTATAAGTAAAAAAATACATACTAGCAATCGGTGTAAATGAATATAAGAACAGTACAGATTGTATTTTTATCCCTATGTCGACGAGAATCGAAAATATGAACTTACAGAACATCATATTATGTCAGTATTACTTAAGTACCTATATATAGTTCTCTTTCAGTCCAGAATATAATATATGTAATAATAATGTATTATATAATTTTAGTTCAAAGTTCTCTGAGCCGGCGAATAGAGCAATCCAGTAGACGAGATTTTAAAAGCGGTTCTCCTTGACCTATCCATTCCTTCTCACTACCTCCCCAATCCCCATATCTAATTTATATTTATAACAACCTCCCGTGGCTTCAGTGATTGGGTGCATTTATTGTGGTATTTAAAATATACCAGTCTGATAAAATCAGTTTGTATTCTAAGATTCTAAAATATTTACATTTTTTTTTTTAATGTACTGAATCAATAACTTCACCAACGATGTAAGTCAGCTGAATCACATAATCAAAACAGACGGGTTGGGTGATTATCAGTAGTATTATTAATGTACTAATCGTGCTTCTTCTAGAGCCGCTGTCTCATTGCTGAGGATAGTGACCGCCACTCTAATTGCGCGGCGAACAAGGCTCCTCTGCTCCTTGCGGTCCCGCGCCGCAAGGAGCGCCGCGGACACCGACGATGCGGCCGTCTGTGATATTTGATCACAACAACGCATTGGTGATCTTCATCTGCTTCTCCCGCCTTACACTCTGCTAGTGACCGTGAGCTTCTCGAGATTGGAATTCTTAGTTTGTTCAGCAATGTTTCCAAAATATCTTAGAATACGCTATAGGCAGATAGTTGATATCCTATTGTGGATGCTTGGCTCTTCCAAAATTAATAGATTAGTGCGCCTGGCGGCTCGTGGAATTTCGAGGATTTTCATCTAGCACCACATTTCGAGAGCGTCTATTTGTTTCCTGGCTATAATTCTCCATGTTTCCATAACTGTATAGAAACATGGGGAAAAATCGTGGTCTTTGTTACGCTTCTGTCACTTCATATCTTTAGAATTTCATGGTTTCTTTTGTCATGCAAATGCTTTTTTTATCTCTGTTTCACAACCCCCTTCGCCACTTATAGACAAGCCTATTCTCAGAGCCGGTTCCGCGACATTTCGTGCCCTGTGCAGTAAGTACCGATGGCCTGTTCTATTCGTTTTGATGACCATATTTAGAATGCTTTGAATATGCTATAATATTGCATTCTGCACTACAGTACATTTCAAGTTCACCTAGTGATGTAACGTAATGCGCACAACCTTGTATGTAGTTCGAATCAAGGCTAGCTCCACATTTAATATTAGGGGAATTGCCATAAGCGCGGGCAAACGGCGTTGCAGCGCCGGATCCACCATACATTCAAAATGTGCAAAAAAAAAAATTAAAAACATATAATCTCTGAAGAGGCGCCGTGAAAATAAAGATCTCATACAAATTTACTTAAATATTCCTTAAATTAAAAAAAGCTTCCCTAAATCATTTAAAAATCACCTACATCCAGGGACAATTATGCTTTCTATTGCACTGGCAACATCACTGTGCTTTGAACAACCATCGAAAATGTATGGAAAAGAGTTTTTTGTCATAATTTTTTTTTCGGGTTGCTTAATAGTTATTTGGACGTAAACTCTGTTTTTCTGTGGAGTGTCGTACGTTAAAATTGATGTGATCCAAAGTCTATTACCAATCAGCATTCCAATCAGCAAATAAAAAAAATGATAATGGAGAGGGTGGGGGGGGGCGCAATCGGTACTTACTGCACAGGGGTCGGGATGTCGCAGAACCGGCCCTGCTGGTTTGAATAGATGGCCAATTACGGTGCATCTCCGGTACTCAGCCACTGTGACAAATAGATTACTCGATGGCTGATTTATAGATTAGCCGAAGGGCAGTAGATATGGCGCACTTGAAATCAGACCTGTTCCCATGCCGATACTTGCTTCAGCTATTAACTGATTATCAGCTAGTGCACTGGGAATAAGGAAAAAAGATTAACTCTTCAATGCCAGTGACGCGTAATATTCAAACTTCATTCGCATGCAACGAAAAATATCGTAAATTGTGCCACCCTAGTGTTTAAATGGTTTCTTAGCAAAATAACTTGCACCGGGCGTGAGTTCGCACGACCTTGGAAATCTTTGAGGAGACTATGAACTTCATTTGGTCTTGCTTTCTCTTTCTCAGGCCATCATTTCCCCGCACGTGTTAAAATCAGTAACACAAATAAATTTACCTTAAAGGTCAGTGTTGAAAGCGCAATTTGCTGACGAAATATAGCCTCACAATGTGTACACGTATAGAGCTAAAGGTGTCCTTAAATCGGCATTAGGTTTTTTCATCAAAAACAACATTATTTTTAAAACCCCCAAAGATTTTCTAAGCCGCCATGCAGCTTTAAAGAATGCCAAACAACTTACGAAATTACGCAGTGTGTCATTATCCTTAATGTTGCATAAAAAGGCCTTAAAAATGATGAGCCTCCATTAAAATCACTGTAAGCTATTTAACTTCTACAAAAACGGTTCAACAGATTACTCTGCGTCGAAATCAGTTAGAATGATAAGGAAATTTTTAACATTCTAATATTTTGGTTCACATCGAAACTCAAAATGTGCAATATCACGATTTTCTAAAGAACCTTGACATTTTAGTTCGATTTTGTTTTATTAAATTTATTTAGGCCAGTGATACACAATCTTTTTTCCGACGAAGAGCTGCATTACCTATTGTTTAAACGTTTGCTGAGTGCATAGAGTACAAGTATGGGTGAGTGGCCATCGAAATCACCTTTTTTTTATTTTCGTGAGGCGTTCGCATTTTTTTATTTCTTGTTTTTGGGGTGCAAGCCGGATATTGAATTTCAAATAGGCTTACGGGTCGCTGGTTTTGCATCACTAATGTATTGTTTCAATTATAATTGGGCAATTTAATGTTTTTATTTAAAAAATTGAATTATAAGTTAAATACCAAGTAAAATAATACATAATTTACCAAAATATCTGATTGATTTTTGTTTAGAATTATATTGAAGTGTGTGTCAACGTTCTGAGCAATATATCGGCTCAAATCTAATATTAGGTTTGCAAGTATTGAAATATTTTTTTATTGAAATGGCAAATACAAAACAACATTCATAACAGTACCAAAAGCTGCCGTAGCCGTCGACCAGCAATATGACTTTTTTTCCTATTTGGGAATAAAATGTTAAGTTTTTGGTGTTTCAGTCAAAGAATACGACCCCTCATTTATATGATATATGATTAATGGGATTGATATTGACGTATTATTACTGGTAAAATTCTCTCCCTTAGTTTTGTAGCTCTAAATATTGACCTCAAATATAATTTGCCTATCATGTTCCTACGCATTATCCTTACGTAGTTTTTTATTTAAAATCCCAATAATTGTGACCGTAGGACAGAGAAGATGTGTATTTTTATACTTGATATTTACGAAATATAAATTAAAAACTTTGAATTCTCATAGAAAATAAAATCTATAACTGCTTGATGAAAAATCTAAATTGATTGTAGATTTCTAATCCGAATTAAGTCATTAATTTAGTTATTGAGGGTCCTGCTTTACTGAAAATAATCTCATGTCATATACCTAATAGAATCACGCGAACTGAAATTGTTTTCACTGTAACAATAGTTTAACAACTATTTAGTTTATCAATTCTCATACACCAAGCATACATTGTTTGGGTAAATAATATGCAAATTATCGGATATTTTTAACAGCACTAAAATAGCCTACAAAAATTACCACATGTGTTTGTTTTAAACAGCTACTAATAATAAGTTTGTTTTAATTGCCACATTGATAAAAATATACCGCCCCTAGCAGCAATAAATCAAGATATTAAGTCACAAATGTTTTTAATATTATATCGAGCCAATGGTTTTCTTTTCTAGCATAGATGTTATAAATGCCATATAGTTACATACAAATTCACCAGTCTGAAAATGCCTGTTGCAAGTTGCAAGGTGAAACTGGTCCAGTCATTTTTGTTCTATTTATTACGTGATTTACGGTACTTGTACCGTAAATAAGATTAAAAATATGAATGGTTATAGCTACCTACCGTGTGATGATAGAGCAGACATCTCTTATATACAGCACTCTATTTTCTAGCATAATAAGTGTCCTTAGAGTTAAAAATAAATTTAATTACTGCCATCTGAACTTTAATGCAATTGCACAAAAACACGAAGAATCAATGGATTCTTGTCTTTAAATAGTTACTAAGAGAAGCGTAAAGACACAATCTTACTTGTCTTGTATTCAGCTAGCCATATTTATGTAGTTCTCGGTCAATTATCTTGTCAAAGGTCAAATGGTAAATGGAAGGAAATGGAATCTGCAACGTATGGGCGATTGCGCCAGTGTGCGGTATGCATAAGCAATTTAGCGGTGCAACGGGCGCGATGTGAAAACTTATTTGACTTTGTCACCTGCACGAGATACGAGCGTGACCAACAGTGTTATGGGTACAGCAACCATAACCATCGGCATATTAATAATAAGTCCGTGTAACCTTTCACAATTGTAAGTAAGTTCGTGTAACGATTGTTTCTTCAAATAACTAAACGAACTTGATATTGAATGCAGTAAAGTTATTTGGTGAAGGTGGATTATTGACAGATTGAAGGTCTTACAAAACTTTATCCTTTAATTTCGGTTTTGTGTCCTTCGCAGCCGTTACATGTACCCTTTACACGGAACTTCAACGTAGATACTTTAAATTCTTAGTTTTTACTAAATAGAAGATAGTACGGAAAATGGAGGGTTAATTTTTCCGGACTTGCAATTTTTTTACTAAAATCATTAAATGATTTCACTATAAGTTGTAATCAAATGCTAGAGAGCAATAAACTAATTATTTATAAAAAATATCATAAATTATTTAATTTGACTAAAGAACAAGAGCAATACAATTCAGAAACGTTAGAAACATCTTCATTGCCCTAACGCAAACAACAAAATCGATTTTTAATTTTATCATGAATATTATATCTATATTCCAATTTGACAAATTATATTAAATAGCGTTGGAAATTTGATTGAATGATATAAAATAAACATGTTATCCTGTTCCATCAATCGCTTTTCGTGTTAGTTCCTAATAGTTTTTTTTGCGAGGTAACAATAATTAGTTACGTTAGTTTTTCAATTAACTCCGTGTTTCACCTGTTATAACTTTAAAAAATGAACAATCTTACTAATATTATAGACATTTTTTAATAAAAGCCTTATGTTCGTAATTTTTTCGACACTAATTTGGTATTTGAATGATATTAAATATTTTGTACACTATTTTTCAGAGATTTTTATTATAATAACAAAGTTTTCTGTAGAAGTTTCCTAGTTCTTATAGAATGGAAAAATAAAAAATAACAAAATATTTATTTTTACCTCTGGAATATTTTCAAGATTATCAAAATTTACCTGCGCAGAAATTGTCAGGTGTCCCTATAGCACCAGACGGAAGCTTTATAAACCTATGTAAAACCGTATATAAATACACGAGCTCATGCATCACAAGTTTTCCACCCTTTGTGAAAGGGGAATAGAGCAGGCTTCATTCAACTAAGCTTACACTTATTTTTAACTGAAGTCTTTATATTGCAACTAAGTTTGTAAATAGTTTAAAAAAGAAACACGTGGCTTCCTTAAAATTTATACGGGAAACGAGGCTAGCAGATTACAATAAAGTTCTGGCTGACGATCTGATGGATGTCAATATCAGTGATCGATAGAGCTGGTAGAGGAAGGACAAAAGTGCGTGAACTTAAATATAGTAGAAATGATATCCCCGTGGTAGATGTACTAAAAACCAATGTATTACCATGTAATGAGTGAGAAAATTGTAAAACATAGCGAGGTGTGGTCGGCGTATTGATAAAATTGAGAAAATACGCTTATATAGATGATTTGGGCATTTGGAGTGGGTAGATGGAGAAAGGGGAAGAATATATACGATACGTAAGAGAATGGAAGAGGAAGTAATAGAAGTATTAAGAAGATCAGGCGTGATCAAGTTAATCGAATACCTAATTTAAGTCAAGAATTGAAATAACAGAAGAGTAAAAGAGTGTTAGTATTTAGCGACTCGTGCTTAAATTACAAATGACTTTCAAGAGAACGGGAGGCAGGTAAACAAAAGAATCTCCAAATTTTATTCCTTGAGCTTATAAATACTGCAGTAAATACTAATTACACAGAATTTTCAATGTTTTAATAGTTTCAAAACTGTAATTAAATTAGGGTTGATTATTAAAAAAATATAAAACTTCTTTGCAACGGTTACACTATATAAGCTAAGTGTTACCGTTTTCTTTATATGCAACATCAATACTTTGTCAAAAACAGTTTTGTGTATGTTTTCTTTATTTATCTTGATGGCAAATATTACAACGATTTTTGCTATACCTGTATCACCGGGAGGAGTTCCCGAGTAGAGACAAACGTTGTTCATACATAATTTAGTATCAGGTTATAACTAAGATATCACGTTAATATTTTATTGATAGGTTTACAGAAGGTTTTACAAATATAAAATTATAAGAATAAACATAGAGATGAAGATAGATGAAAAGTTAAATAGACACATCTATGTATGTGTTAAGGGGTAGTTTGCAATCGTGGGACGACCTACATTAACTATCCAATTACTTATTTCGTGTTTGAATTCAGTATTTCTATCACCTTTACTTATAAGCGCGATGTAAATGTCACGCGTTGCGTAAGGTCGAAATAGCGAAAAACTTAACCTATAACCACGGCTTATGCGCCTAATGTAATGACCTACGTCCGGCTTAAAGGCTGATTCACACCAACGTCCGGTTCCGCTCAGTGCCGATATTGTTCCGCAAGAAAACTTATTGATATGGTATGAATATCAATCAAGGAGTATGTGCCAAGACAAAGTTGTATGGCAGTTTATCCTTCTGCCCACCCTTGTGATATTTAACTACTTATTTAGTTAAATAATTATTTTGAAGTGTAAAAATACTTACAACGAAGATTTTTTTTTTTTAAACCATTTTTTTATCACTAAATAATATTTTTAATAATTAATAAAAATATTATTTAGTGATTAAAAAATGGTTATTTTTTAAAAAAAAATCTGGATATTTACACAGATTTTTTTTTTTGACAAAATATTACTCAGGGTTTTGAATGCGTTTGCATAATTTCATACTTGAGTGCATTCATCCAGTTTAGTATTAGATAGAGCGTGTCATTTTTATAAATGTATTTAAGGTCACTCGAACGGTCGCTACGCCACTGACGGGCGGGCATATCGGCGTGGGTGGTAAACGGGCGTATTTTGTAACGAGGGGTCGCCTGTTTCTAAAGCGCCCCGGGTTAAATAACGTACAGTCAAACAAATTAATTAGGGGAATTGTGTCTACGAAATTCATTTCCCTACAAATTATAATCAACCTTTTGAAAAGCATTACGTAGAAAATCTTTCCTGAAAATGTATTTATTTATTGATGAACAAAATTAAATAATGAATGTTGCTGGTAGTGGTAATGAACATTGAATTGCAATTGTTTTTTTTACATGTTCATCCCTTCCAGAAAATGTTGTGAGGCTGAAGAATATGTGGACGGAGAAGAGGAAGTAAATATAGCTAACGCCATATTAATCTATATTTCGTTTCTGAATGTTGGCTTCCCAACAGGGAGACACTGAAAGTATTTTTCACTCCAACAAAGAAAATTTAACCTTGCATCAACATTGTAAATACTTTTATGAAGCTTCTTTGGACTGCGTTCCAGATATGAATAAATAGTAATGTGGAACTCGGAAACCACTTTACCTTTTTTTTAAATTTTGTAATCATACATTAAAATCAATTTCTAAAATAATTAAAAATACGTAACTTCTATTAACGTCAAAAGGTTTACGACGAAGATTAAAGATGTTATTGTTCAGAGTTAACAAACTTATTATTGGAGATGGACAACCATTGAATATTGACATAATGCAATCATACGCCATGATTAAATATCGGGTAACAGCTATATTTGTGCTGTTTGACGTCCGTCGGGAATAGGGGGTTGCCAAGGTTATGACAGGTGCCCCCCACCTTGCCACCATCCACTCCCGTCGCCCACACCTCTAACCGCGATAACCCTCACCCAGACAGCCTCCCGTTACGCACCGGAGAAGGGATGAACATGCGTTCAATAGGACAATGTTTGAATTACATCGATGTGTGAAAAATACCATGGGTAGTCAAGAGCATCGATCTACTAGTTTCGGAAGAGCCAGGCTCTCAAAATAGGTTAACAATTGCCTGTCTACAACATATCCTGACGACATGTTTGACGGCCTACGTGGTTGAGTGGTAAGACGCTCGACTACGGATCCAGACGTCGCGGGTTCAAATCCGGCGTGCGCAAATAAATTTGATATGATTAATATGTGTCATAACACATTTAATTCATATAAAATAATATAAAGTATATTTGCGGTATGTTCCAGAGTGGAAGATACACATGGTATTGCCCTGGTGAAAGACCACCATTCAGAAGCGAAACGTTGCTTGAAATGG
Source organism: Drusus annulatus (assembly GCA_022651775.1). NCBI lineage: Eukaryota > Metazoa > Arthropoda > Insecta > Trichoptera > Limnephilidae > Drusus > Drusus annulatus. Next base: position 15,908 of record JAGWCC010001446.1, on the reverse strand, counting down.
CTTTAACCGTGTTTGGTAACCAGATCTCAATAGCCAGGTACTTCCCAACCTTCCTCTTCCCTATCACCTTCCCCTTCCCACTACCTTCAGCCTCACAACATACCCCAATCGGGGATGCCATAATCTCACTGGCTTTAGATGGTTGGGAGCAGTTGGGACTCTTGTGCGGTATTCACTATAAAAAACAAAATAAACAATCTTTTGATATTTAAAATAAATATATTAATTAAATAAAAGTTATTTGCGCACGCCGGGTTTGAACCCGCGACCTCTGGATTCGTCGTTGAGCGTCTTACCACTCGACCATGGAGGCCGTTAAATTAAATATTTTGTCTACCCTCCGTTCTTTCCCCCTTTGAAAATAATATATACAATTAAAAAAAAGTACAGATATTACTGAAATTTCTGTATTCTTTCAACACAGTCACATCACATTGTATTTCTTCAACATCTGGTACAAAAACATCGATAGCAAAACGATGTTTCAGAAAAAATAACAATCCTATACCAGATTACCCCCATACAAATACACCTCTGCACAGCTCAACTCACCAACATCTATTATTACTGATACTTACTAACTGTGTCTGCATATATTGATAACATGGTTATTTGCTGCCAAATATGGTTGTGAAATTCGTTAATATACGTAGATAGATTTGCTAGTTGTAAAGACGTGGATGCTACATAATAAACATTTTGAAAGAGATTGTGTTTCAACTTAGGGGAATGGTCGTTGAAAACCTATTGTTGGTAGACAGAATTGAGATCAAATCTCTGTTTAAACCTTGGAGGACATGGAGAGATACCTTTGCGAAACAGTGCAGTCAGGACGGTTGATTTTATACTGACTCGATAGAAAGAGACGAAGTTATACTAACGAGTGTTAGGTAGCTCATTAGTTACTGCCCACATAAAATTCGGACATTTTTAATGAATATATTTGAACACATTAAACAAAACAATATCAATACTCCATTAAAATGTAAAAGTCAAAATTTCAGACAAACGTTAATAACAGAAAGTTTGCCTAAATAATGATGGAAGCTTTTTGTTAATTTTATGTCTTTGTATCATTAAAAATGTTAAAATTCTAAAGTTCGGTCAAAAATATTTAAAAATGTGGAAATACCTCTGAAAAGTGTTGTTTTATAATCTTTGTTTGGTCTTATTTGAACATTTACGCACAGCACATATCACCATCATGTTTGATTTATCGGTTTAACCACTGCAAGTATTTTAATCAAAAAAGATGTAGGAAATAGCCCCAAAATCCGTTGATTAAGTTATGCGACTCGATGATGTGAAGTTAGCGCGGACGGATAACATCCTGCGATATTATGGTATACGGCGTAGAAACCCGGAGAGAGTGATTTCTCGCAAATTTGTATATGTCAGGTAAAAATATTAGCTATACCTCAGTATATCGGTACTCCAAACGCATGGATTGGAGGTAGTATTTTGAATTGTAACGTGACCAATCTCTGTGAATAAAAAATCAATTTCTCAGCCGACTGCAATAGTATATGAAATGCCTAGAACCGAAATAAAATTGACTGGCAGTCCGGTGGAAACTGACTCAACAAACAAACCCAACGCTAACTCACGTCAAACTGTATCCATTTATATGAAGAACTATAGAAGAACTGTAAGAGCTGTAAAATTGGGAAGGAATGGACCATAAAATTTGGTGGTGCCCAAAAACATGCGCCGATTCAACTAGTTAAAGAGGAAGACAAAACGCAGAATGCAGAGGTCATCAGACAATCGAACATACGAATAGGTACGTTCGAATTGCTATCATGACCTTATTGGTTCCAGGAAATGTGAAGTTTCGGCAGTTGTTGGCAAGCAAAATTTTGAAAGGGAACATGATTATTAATCAAATATCAGAGAAGACATGTTCGCATTAAACGTTTCCAATGTTTCCTCTAATATCTTCAATGGGTGCAACGTAAAATTCTAGTAATCTCAATGTTTTCATTGTTTATTGTAAATAAATACCTAATGTGGTTATGTGAGGAAAATGACTATTTATATTTATTTTATGTATTCATGTAAAAAATAATGTTTTAAAATTTTTGTATTCATGTATAAATTTATGTATACATGTAAATGTAAGCAGGTATATTGTAAAACTGTTGATTTTACTAAAATTAAATAAACAAACGGATTAGTCTTCAAACCATGGGCGTGAAAATTCTGTGTGTGTTCTACCGGTATTTCAATAAAGGAGCTCCGAAAAACAAGCGCTGTGCATTCTTCCGTCGTTCCTTTGACACCGGTGTACAGCCATGTAACACGCCAAATGCATAACTTCCCGCCATTTGTACAAAATTAGCCTTGTTAAAAAACTGCGGAGCTCGCTCATGAGCCGTTCCCAGTCGTAACAAATAGGTAAGTTAATAAATTCTTGAACACTAATGGGAAAGCTAGAATATTTTTTAAAGATAAAATTGATTTCATATACATTATTTTACCCTTTTGCCTGCTATATTATTTATTTGCTAGAAGTAAATGGCTCACGTGCGTTGTGCGAACTGTTTGGACGAAGCTATTGACATTTTCCGCATGAGAACGGAATATGTTTACACTCTCTAATTTGATTCTCTAACTAGCGCTTAATAGCATGGCTGTATAATGGTTGGTCGGCTTTTGTGTTTTTGTAACATATTAAATTATGTTAAGTTACTTACCGTACTCCACAATTGTATAAACACAACACATTACGTGCGGGCATCACTAATAAGGAGCGGCGCAGAAGACAGAAACTGGGCCGTGCGAGGCTTGCCGGAAAACTTGACAATCGACTAACCGACAGAGACTCAGAGGTGAGGGATGAGATATTAACAGATTCGATCCAGGGGATCAGAACTCCTAAATTCCTGGAGGAAGTCTAAATAAAGAGAAGTGTGCTCTCTGGGGAAAACAGACAACTTAGGAAAGGCAACTACACCAAGGTGCTTAAACTGACGGGCAATACCGCCAGAAATAACAAGACAACCAGGATCATTCTTCACCATATGCAGCATGCCATCCGCATCGACGAGGATCTGTTTCGCCAGAGAGGTGATCTCCCTAAAATCCCGGCCGTCTTTCATCGTTCAAGTACGTTTTCACCAAAACAAACACTCCTAATTTGTGAATTAGTTTTCCTCCATCTCATATTAAAAAAAAACTCCTGAATACTAATATATTGTGTGATTGTTAGAAGTATTTTTATTATTTAAAACTTAGGATCCCTTCTCGAATATGATCTAGATGACAGCCCACTTCCTGAGATAGAGAGGCTGCTCAAATTGAGGTCAAAACCATTGCACATTGGTTACATTTGACGCCCAACGTATTTGGCATTACACTATCTCTTCTACAACATGGTTCTTTACAAGAACCAAGTTCACTCCAACCTTTCTTTGAAACAACCCTCCTCACAGCATCTGCAGATCTGGCATAGGATGTGTGCCTTCTGTATGGAGCCGATATAAATAGGGAAGAGCTTCTAGTGAACAGGTGGTTCTACTTGCAAATCATAATAAATATTACTTTTTTTTCGGGATATTTGGCAACCCGAGGGTCAATCTAATAAGTATATATCAATGTGCAATTTGCACTATTGTGTAGTATGCATTCCATCCCCTTGCCGCATATGCAATTCCCGGCCATTGAAAGCTCCGTGAGCAGATGTGGGAAGAAGAACCAACAGACTGACCGCCACCGCCCCCAACCCAACACCTTATGCAATATTTTGTAGTTTTTTGAGAAATATCTCGAATTTTATGAGAATTAAATATCTGAGAGTGAAGTCATTTTTTTTTGTTTTAATGCTAATTTAGTAAGAAACTTAATACTATTGTTTTACATCAATTTATTTACTTACATTTAAACACCGTGCATTGATTCTAAAACGGTTCGCACATTTGAAAGTAAGCATTCCTTTGAACCCGTGTATTTAATGTCAATATATATTCACCCTTTCGACTATGATTATAAATTTGATAATATTTCCCTGACATCTGTCAACGAAATTAATGACCTTGGCATTACTTTCGATTCTAAATGAAATGTTCTCTCACATATCAATCTGATAACAAGTAAAGGTTTAAAATTGCTATGCTTTATTCTTCGATATGCCAGTGAATTAAAAAATATATCTACATTGAAAATCCTGTACTCTTCATTAGTTCGAAGTCAAGTCGAATATAGTTCTTTTGGCTGGTCCCCTCACTTTAAAACCCACTCTGATTCCATTGAAAAATTGCAACATAAATTTCTAAGATACATTAACTACAAACTCGGTCTACCTATTGAAACCATAAGTTATAATTATTTAATAAAATAATTAAAATTATTAACACTCTCAGACAGGAGGCTTGTTTCCGACTTGACTTTTATTTTTTAAATTGTTAATGGTGAATGACAGCCCTGATTTACTTAGCTTAATTACCTTCCATGTTCCTAACAGAACCACTCGATCCAAAATTCTTTTTAAATGTAACAATAATATCAGGACTGAGTCATTTAGATACTCGCTTGTACCTAGATTGCATACAGTGGGTAATTCTTTCGCTGAAATAGTAGATATATTTAACTGCACTGTATCTAGTTATAAGAAGGCTATAATAGCATACCTCTCTCAAACATATTACTGTTAATTTATTGTATTATAATATTTCTACTAACTTACTTATGTTTTTGGGTGCTAATCATTGACTCTATGTTATTTTTATGTCACTATTATTTTATGTTATATATTACACTGTTATGTAAAAGCCCATAAGGGCGTATATAATTAAATAAATAAATACATATTGTAAATTAAATTCGACATTTCGGTGCAAAGATCCACAAATTTTATAAAAAATTGGCATAAATAAGCAGAGAAAAAGTTTATTACAGTTTTTTTTGTTCACAATTGATTTTATTTAATTCCATTTGGAATGTTTATAGTTTGACAACCCAGCATACATTATTGAAGAACAAATAATTGGTAGGTGCATACAAAAAAATAAATATACATATATATATATATATATATATATATATATATATATATATATATATATATATATATATATATATATATATATACATATATATATATATATATATATATACTTGTAAATACAATACAATGTGGAACTGTATGAAAAGAAAACATGAAAAATACAAATAATAATCATAAAAAGAAAAATATCAAAAACAGGAAAGAAGTGAGATTAAGGAAATAACTAAAAAAATATTTAAAATGTTAATAATACATATATTTGTAACACACGATGTACTGATATGTTACAAGCCACCGTTGGTACAATGTATCAGTACACATAGCAAACTTATTAACAACAAATCAGTGTTAACCTAATATACGTATGTAATATTGTACATACAATCATAAGGCTTTATTGACATCAATACTTTTTTTTTTCACAATAAAGATTACAGGTTCTTATTGATAAAGGATTTTCTCTAAGACTCGATGAAGTTGTTTAACCTGAAACAATGACTTGTCTCTAATTCTGTTGCTTGGGGTGAAAATGATGCGCATATTCTTTCATCTAAGATGCGCATTATATATATTTTTATACCATATACAACATTATATTAACGTAACTAGTTATCATTCGTTTTAAATAACAATATTTGGAATGTGGCTTAACCCTCAACTAGTATACATGGGTCAAAAAAGACCGTGACTAACCTGTTATCCATCTTAAGTAAATAACCATTATTCACCCATCCCGCTCCGGTATTCTTCAGTCGCACAGAACCCTGCAACATAAGCTAACACGCCTTTGGTTTCAGATGATATTTTCGGAGTTACGGATAGATACGTGCCCTCTCGGGTCAGATTTTACCTTTTAAAAGCAACTTTTTAAGGTGTGAATTTTTAAAATGACTAAAATTGAAAGCGATTTGAAGAGTGACAGCAACATTTCAAAAAATAATGTTTTTTAACGTAAGAATATTTGTTGTTTTTTTTTCTTTCATTTATGAACTACGTTGTTTATACATGTATAACAAGACACTAAATATAAAATTTTAAAAACTACATAATATACTCGTACCTAGAGTCTATTTAGACCTATGTATGCCGCACATTTTCAAATAAGGAAGCCAAAAGCTGTTAAGAACGAAAGAACTGGAAATAGACTGAAAATTTCTATTACATAGTAGACTTACCTAACACATTTAATTAGTATAAACATTATATATAGTATATTTGCGGTACATTCCAGACTGGTAGATACTATAGAATCACCCTGGTGAAAGACCATCATTCGGAATCGAAACGTTGCTTGAAATAGCTATAGCCGTTTTTGGTGACAAGATCTGAATAGCCAGGTACCTCCCAACCTTCTTCTTCCCCATCTCCTTCCCTTCCCTATTACCTTCAGCCTCACAGCATACCCCACTTGGAGATGCCATAGTCTCACTGGCGTTAGACGGTTGGGAGCAGTTTGGACTCTTGTGCGGTATTCACTATTAATAAAAACTTATCTTTTCTGGTGATTTTCCATGTGTCAAAAAATCAAAGAGAACCGTAGGTATGGCATAACAAGTACGTACATTTAAATGAAAATAATATCTAAATGAATAATTTTTAAGCCATCACTTTGTATCGTCGTTAGTATTTAAACAAATAAAAGCATCTATTCCTGTGATTTTCCACATGTCAGAACAACTTTATTAAAAAAGCTTATGTGCATAACTACAATAGTGTGCTATATGATGAAATTGGAAATGATCATTACCTTCATAATAATATATCTTCATCATTATTGACGCAATTATAAACAGGTTTACTCAAAATACATGTGATTACATTATAACGACAGTTTGATTGTTTCATTTATTGTGTCGATTCGGACAAATAACTTTAAAATTACGGTCACAACTAGGTTCACACCGCACTACTGTGACCTTCAGCGAATAGACTATAGACCATGACATCGACAAGAAAAAAACAACTATGATAATTATTTGGCGTCCGAAAATAGCTAAATCGCAGAAACGTAGAATTGGTTGACTTAATCCCTAGTTCGAAAAAATGTTTGCAGGAGCCAAATAAATAGGAAATCGTGAAGGCAGATTATATGAATAGTAATTGTCGTTTATGTAAAAAATTACCACAAAAGTTGAGAGTTAGATATTTTTTAACTAATTTTCGTTCATTTCAGAAATCAATCAAACCTACAAATTTATAAATGGTTTACTTTTACAATGATAATTAAATGCGTTTTATTGACGATATTAACAATAAGTTGCACTTGACCATATCGTCGTCGGAAAGGCAAAAGGACTGAAGCGCCATTATATGAAGTTTACACCACAGCACTTTAAAGTTTTACAATAAGATTCAGTACCTAATTAGATTTTGAAAAAAAAAACCCAATGCTATCATTGAGTTACCAAAAGCGACAAAAAGCTTAAAAAACCCAAACTTGTGTCGCTTGAGCAGCGCCGGATCTACCATACGTTCAAACTGTGCAAAAAACATTAGCGCCATCTCTGAAGGGGCGTTATGAAAATAAAGATCGTATTTAAATTTACATCCAATATTCTCTAAGTCATATCGAAATTTCCCCATATCATTTTTAAAAATACCCACACTATGGGGTAATTATGTTTTCTATTGTGCTGGCAGCATCGCTGTGCATTGAACGACTAGCCAAAATTTATGGAGGTAGGTTTTGTCACGAAATTTTTTACGTATTGCATGGTGGTTATTTGTACATAAAGTCTGTTTTTTTATGGAGTATTTATACGTTTAACGTATTTTAATTCTGAGAAGAAAAGTTTACAACCAATTACCGTGCCCATTACTTTCATACAACTGTGTAAATGTACCATTAGAGATGGGACATATTTTTATCACAGCGACAGTGTACCGGTGACTTTGCGCTTATTTGGTTTTTCAGAATTCGTTTACAGTAATATTTTTTTGGAATTTATTTTTTAATCATGATGCCACATCCCAGCATATGACAGCTGTCGCTTTTGATGCGTACTACTTACTTGATACGTCAAAATGCGAGAAGAAGTACATACTCGTAGGTCTTACTTTACGTACAGTAAGACTTGAGTAGAGTTTTGATGGAAATTATTTTCTACATCTCAGTATAATTCGTTACAAAACATAAATTCGCAAAGCAATTTTGAAATGTTTGATTATTTGTGTCAAATAAAATAGGTTTACTGAGGGGGGGGGAGAGAGCGGTTCGGGGCGCACTAGTACTTACTGCACAGGGTTATAGATGTCGTGGAACCAGCTCTGCGCTTGAGTCAAGCTTTCTCCCAAACGGTAAATATATTTTAAATGGCTGACAGGCCACAAAAGTCTTCAACATCAAACGAGAATCAGAGCATTCGAAGCAGGAAAAAAATAAAACTAATCACAACTACATGTTTAACTGATTTTCGACAAAAGTGTCGCTTAAGCCCTTTTGAATTTAAAACATTTTCATTATTTCGTCTGTAAAATTCGTATAGTTATGACTAATTCCTGGATTACAATACTAAATAATATAATATTTACATTGCATATATTTTGAAAGCTTACCAAATATCGCAATCATATTATTTAGTAAAGTATCAGTGATCGAATGAAGTCTTATTTTTTACTTGTCGTAATAATGATGAATGAATGTCACAGATAGGTACATAATAGTTGTTCCAAGTACCGTCGATAATTTTTACTAGTGGAGAGGTCACAATATAATATATTCTATTTAAGTCATACTCTATAGACGATAGTGTTAATGCACGATCTCTGTTGATACCATTGATCAACTTGACTAGTTTTAAGTGGAGCTTCAATGATACTTATTAATGACATAATGACCTTTATGCAGCTGTGACACTATTATTGTACGATTCTTAATAGTCTATGCCACAAAACAAGTTTTTAAAGCATGTAGGTAGTTACATTTAATGTTGATTTTGTCCAAAGGTACAACTCATCAAATGCCCCATAGCATTAGAATTGAAATAAATTTCACATTAAGACTGATATATTTATAGAAATACTTGAAATAACTACACAGCTCTTTCCAAATTTCAACACTCCTTTTCTAAGTGACAATATTTTATCTTTACGTTTCAAGCTAATAACTGTTGTATTGACATTTAAATTCCAGTCAATAAAACTATTACAAATTTCATGACGTCGAAGCTTACCGTTCGAAAGTTTTTCTGCATTATACGACCAGATATCTGCTTTAGGGTTAAGATCCTGAAAAATGCATGATAATATAGACCGCCACAATACGGGAATGTGTTGGTATTCGAAAGTCCAAAAATGTCTGTACAAATTATAACACATATAAATTATAAGGCGTTATTCCACATTTTTTACAAGGAAATTTAGACCTTAGTGATAACTAATAACATAACGGTCATGCTGTTATGCTTGACATCTGAACACAATTTGATTAAATGGTGAAAAGGATAATTTGATCAAACAAGAATCGGTAGTTACCGGGGGTGATTATTTGAAGTGGTAACGTTAAAAAAATCATAATGGCGCCAATCTTCAAATTGCGACAGTTGTTCAAACCACTAGGCCTAAGTTTGCTTGCAAAAAAATATGGAATAACGCTTTTGACCTAAACACAGTCGATATGTTACTTAAATAAGAAACTTTTTTAAAGACTCTAAGAACCCTTTACTGCTCATTAGTTCGCCCTCATTTAGAATATGCTAGTGTAATTTGGTCCACTTTCTATACCGTTCATATTCATCATATTGAATCCGTACAACATCGCTTCTTACGCGGTATTGCATGGAGATTGGGAAGAGAAAGAGGCGATTATTCATATGATGAAATTGAACAATTATTGAAAATGTCTTCATTAGAAAAGCGCAGGAAAGACTTCGATTTAATTTTCATTTACAAAATTATTAATTGTTTTATTGACTCACCTTCTCTGTTGCAACTTATCCAGTTCAACATTCCTTGCCGTAGACTCAGAAACAATGAATTGCTGTTCCTCAATCATCACAATACTAATTACGGGTATAATTCTCCAATGTCCAGAATGTCAAGACTTGTTAACTCAAGCCATGGTCTTGAAATTTTTGGTAGCAGTCTAAATGATTTTCGTCATTCTTTACGACTCTACCAAAACTTTGACCAAGACCATGGCTTGAATGTTCTCTCTTATGTTTATTTTGCCTTATTTTTGTCATCGCTTCATTTATCTCAATTTATATACTATTTCTTCTCTGTTACTCTTTTTTATATTTCGTGTTTTATATGTATTTTTGTAATTGGACTTTAGTCCGTTAATTTATAAATAAATCGCGTCTACATTACACTACGGGTGTTGCGACAAGGCGGTTTAGTTTACCCCTTGCCACAGCCCCACTCTAATTAGTATAAATTGTAATTAGCAATCTAATAAATGGCGTAGTCCCCATACTCTGTACCTGCACAGGTATTACATCACCAATATCAACAAGGCAGAAGGCTCCACTGTTATATTAATCGCTGCCAATTAGTTAATGGGAGCTCCGCTGTGCAGTTTTCCGTATGCCTTCAATAAACAGAGCTTGTACTTGTACTAGCGTAATGACAACATGAGCATCTGAAGCACCGAGGCACTGCAATGGTGAGTGTACTCGGTGGACTGGATATCACCAACGCGGAACAATATATAATAAACCTGAAATCCTATAACGCTTTCATTCAAACCATCCCCACAATGAGAGCTTCGCTTTGTTCTTTTTATTTGTTCGTTATACAAAATATATTTGTACATCTTTGGTTATCTAATTATGCACTCGAATCTGTTTGAATTGAATCCCTTCACCGCAAAAAAAAACACAAATCCTCCAAAACCTTTTCTCTTACAAAATATATTACTTGTGAAAATGTGAAAACCAATAATATACTATTGGTTTCATGCATAAGTGCAAAGAGTTTTAGATATTTAATAACGAAAAACATACACTAATCAATAAAATATTCTCCAGCATTGTTTACGGTTGGCTCCTGACATTCGATAAACTATAACATTTCACGTCTAAATAAATGGTTTAGATATGAAAAAATGATCACACCGGTTTTGAAGAGCGGTGTCGTTGTAAAAGAAGACTACAAACTACCACTTGATTCGCCGCTTTTGAAATGTTAGCAGACGAATTACGTTTTCCCCGTAAAATATAGAATTGGTTCTAGTGGCTATTCTTCCGATTCGATAACGTTATTTTCTTCGTTTTATGTGCGTACCACAAGCGACACAAGCAACGCTACGCTACAATAAATTGCAAGTTATACAAAAAAACTACTCGTATTTCTCAGGAACCCGAAATAAAATTTAAATGGAAAAGGTGTGTATTGATATTACACAGAATTGCTTTTAGAATAAGTGTGTCAATAATGAAGGAGGAAAACGGTTTGAAGCTTGAGATCCGCAACCTTGTTTTGACCAGACGGCCTCGACTTCATTCCATAAGTGAGATTATAATTATTATATAGGACTCATCCGCTTGTCTCATTATGCATAGATGTTTGTCGTCTTATCAACTGGTTTTAAGAACGCGGTATATTTACCATTGCTGACCCTATTGTCACCATCATTGTATAATATATTATATTATATAATTGTTTACCATCAAAGTACAATATCTAAATATATCCACAACATACGTTCATATCGTGGAAAGATAGAGACCTTAGAAATAATACGAGTATATCTACAATTATGTCTTGAAACAAGTAATTGACTTTACATGAATGGCAAGAATAAATAACTGTGTTCATATTTTACTTGTTACCAAACCGCTATGAGTTTTTTTTTTTATGGATGACACTAATCTCTTTTTTTATTTTGTAAGCGCAACATAATTAGATGATGTTTTGAGTCAGAATAAAATGGGGGTAAGATATATTTAAATGTTGGCAAACTAATCTAATATGGTTGATTTAATTATTTTTAATATTTAAATGATATTAATAATCTAAAACACCAATATGAAACAGAAAAAAGCCAGAAACTAAAAAGAACAGTGGTAACTCAGAACCTCTACTCTATCCGGAAGTAACACTCTGCCAATTAAGCCATCAAGACCTCACTAGAAAGCGGCATTTTTAAACGATCTCATACTTCCATTAAAAATTAAATATTTTAATTTATTCCGATTTTAGGCTGCCATCTTTTGATGATATTCAAAGTTCTATCTGAACACATATTGAATATCGAGATGGTGCCTTGGATAAATATCCATTTTTTATATGTAATTATTTTATTTCGATAAAAAACATACATTTAAAAACATCCTGTCACCAAGCCAAGGATCTTTCCATTCTGTTACGAAAGTCGCCGCGTACATATTGTATCTCCCAAATCTACTGAAAGAATACTGAGAAATTCATTTATCGATTTCATCACCATCCTCTGGCCCACTGCTTCTTTGAAATCTGTCCAGGTGTGTGTATTCTGCGCTACTTTGTTAGCCCGAATCCATTGCACGTACAACCACTCCTCGTAAATAAATAATACATAGTTATTAGTTGTAGGTATCACATTAAATGTTTAGTCGAACTCGGTACTTACACAGATGCATGGCTTGCATACATCATGTTCAAACATGTTTACCAAAAGTTCAATTAAATAAAAGAAAAACTGTCAGTTGCTTCACTTTTTTCGAAGTAATGATTTAAAAGAACAGACTCAATTTTGCAAGTTTTTCTAATATTCAAAATACAAATTCAAACACGAATTGTCCCTTTTTCACTAAAAGCGAATAACAATAAGTAAGCGTAAGCAAAATAAAATGCTGTTAATCAGGGACTTTCCTCGAGGACATCGATGTCCGAAGTGTAAAAATAAGCACCAATACACATAATCCTAAGTATCAGTTGTTTTCATCATTTTTAATTGCGCGACCTATCAGTAGATATCTGTGTTCCAGTGGCGTGTCATTACTTTTTTCAGATTTTTTTAAATTTCGCTTGAAAAAAGTGTGGATTTGGAAATAGTTTTATTATATTATATATTTTAAATACTCGTATATATATTATTTTTTAAAACTTGTATTATTACTATCATAACTCATATGTATTATTATTTATATGGCAGACAGAGTATTCCAACCACCGCTCTGTTCCGCTGAAATAAAATGCTTTTATTATTTAGTAAAGACTGTCCAAAACGTTGGTTCAAGATGGCGGAGGTAGCACAGCACAGCAGCAGTACCACGAAACTATGGGTCGACTATAAATAATGTCTATTGTAGAAACTGAAGGTCGCCCGTAATAACCCCTATCGCCAACTCTTCCGGCGACCGAGGAACTGCAGCGGCACGGAAATGTTTGCGAATGAACGCTCGCAATCCGTCAGAGCCCTTCTCCGTTACAGCGATGAGAGAACCCAATGTCACCGACTACGCCACACAAACAATACTATCCGAGTCCCCGAGATGACCCCTGGAGACAGGAAATCATTAAATGTCATCCATAAATTAATTTCTTGAAATGATGTATTCTTGGATGAATTGATGTATATTTTATCAGATCACGTATCTTTCCCTTGCATATCTTCTAACTTAATGATAAACTAACTAACTTATTAACCATCACGCTGTTTCCCCGCAGGCAGAGAGAAAAGATCGCCACACAACTCTGTCTTGGCACGCTCTCCTAGCTTCATTCACATTCATACATCCTATTCTGTTATTCTGACTCTTCATAGCCCGACTCGAGTATTTGATTCACTTGATAGTGCCATGTCTTCCTCGGTCGTCCCCGACTTCTTCTTTTATTCACTTTCGCGTCATATATTCTTTTCACACTTCTTTCTCCGTTCATTCGCTCTACATCCCCAAACCATCTATGGGTCCCTTTTTTGATTCTATTCATTACGCTTACATCAGTCTTGTATTCTTTCTGGATATCCACATTTTTAACATACATTGTCATACATTGTTTTACCGCACATACGCCTCAGGGATCTCATTTCTACACCATTTAGTCTACATTAATCTTGCCAGCCAATGCGTTGTCCAACCAGCATGATTCCTCTATTGGATGTGAGAGGTTGAAAATATTATTATTATTATCATTAATACCAAGACAAATATAAATAACTTATATCACTCTCTTTTTATCCTAGGGGTCTAGTACATACGCCTCAGGGATCTCATTTCAGCATTCATAATATTATACATAGCATTATAATATGCACATTGGCTATGAGATGCTTGCGTTACATGAGGAAGACTCACTAAGGCCACCTTTTTGTAAGTCGAAGACCATTTTAACCCTTTCAGTTTCAGCTATTAAAAGGAATGAAAAGATGGAAAATCGCGAAAAGAACAAATAAAATCACGAACCGCATCTGCTGTTCACTGCGGTTTTCTACGTATTATATATATTTATATATATATATATCCATAAAGCTCATTGTTGAGTACAGAAAATAAAATCGTATTGAATTCGTAGGTATTGCCAAACTAGCGGGCAGTGACGCGCAAGGTGCTTGCAAAAGAAAGGGAATCACCGTCGCCTCTCAATATAAAATGCTTATCTGAATAATGTATTTATATTATGAAACCCAATGTCGTAAGAAGAACACGAAATCGCCGCTGCTTGCTGCTTGTATATTATATGTATCTGCGAGAAACCGGTCTTATTTGGCAGCTAACGTAACGTCGGGAATATATATATATATAAATATATATACATATATTTATTATTGCACAGTCATCAAATATTCATAGTACGGATGAGGTTGCTTTGGGAACAACAAACCAAAGGTAAATCCTGTTTCAGACGCTCTATTCTTCAAGCCGATTTTAATGCCACGACCAGAACGGTTGATTTGGGTGTGATGAATATCGCGGGATAGAATGTTCGAAGATACATAAGTACCTATATCACATTGTTTTTTTTATAGATTAAAATAGAGAAACAAAGTAAAACTGAGAATATTTGTCAGCTCTTGATTGTGAAGCAGATACAGACATTATGGAGCAGTAAAAAATGTCGAACTTTGGCCTTTGGCGTCATGAAATTTGAACAGATTTTCGTTTCTGGAATTTCCAGTATAAGGCGTAAATTGTAAGACTAAAACTCCTAAAGAGACAAGATTCTTCGTATTTTTGTAATTGATGAATAAAACACAAATGATGTGTATTGTTCAATAAGAAATAAATATTTCGATAGGAAGATTGTTGGAATTTGATTGTTTTATTTGATGAAAAACACGAAAGTGACGTACTTAAAGTGATTGGGTTTTCAATATTAAAAGTACCTTTTTGTTGATGTCTGAAAGAATATTGTTATTTACGGACATTTACTTGGAAATCCCCAAGGTTGAGTTGGCTAGTTTAGTAAGATCTCGAGAGACTTTCATGAAGCGGATTTTAAACATATTTTAAATATCCATTATTGTATCTTCACCAGTAATTGCAGGTCCAACAAATCACCGACGATGTATTATTTATGATAATAATTTATAATTATCAAAACCGTAAATTTTTTTCACCTTCCCAAAAAAATTATGTAACAAGTTTCAAAGACTCGTATTTTATTTACGTAAAAACAATAAGCTATAATGGAGGTTTACGAAAAAAACTAAAATAAATTAAAAACAAAACTCCTGCGGTTTCAACCTTGTGAAACAGCGATGAAGGACATCGACACAAAAATACAAATGTTGTGTTATAGTATGTACGAGTATACAACCGATTCCTGAAACAGACAAATTAAACTGCATTCGATTATCTGTGCTGTTATTTATCAAAAGAGCATTCAGAAAATTCAATTAAAATGTGTTTGTGTAAAAATACATACATGTCCTGTATTTAAGGCTTATTTCATAAGGTGGTAATCTAATAGGAGGAAAACTAGAAGCATTTTTATTTCCTAGAAAATACTAGGGATTTCTCAAACGGTAATAACAAGT
>JAGWCC010001445.1:0-31188 GCA_022651775.1 Drusus annulatus | reverse complement strand
ATAATATCTATCGAAATTTCACAGAATTATTCAGCTTTATTATTAAAAAGTGTTTTTAAACGGGTGGATCGTAAATCTTGCTCTCGAGTATCTTTGTGACGCAATTCTTTCATCTGTCACAAGATCCCGCTACTCTCGCTTTCCTGTCGAACCAAGGGACAATGCGTTGATTGAATTTAATGTACACGGTGCTCGTGCATTTTTTTCAATTTAAATGCTTAATTAACTCAGTAAATACCTATAAAATCTTTGTTTTAAATATATATTACGCACTTAATTAACGTGTGTGTAATAAACATGAATGTAAATGCACAAGAATATTTGACAAGCAGCGCAGTGTTTAATGACAGCAGACAACATACACGAGGCTTATTTAATAACACGTAAGTTCGTTCATACAAATGGTACTTTTTTATAAATACATGTTTATTATCGTAATATTTATTTTAATCTGTTTATGTTTGAAGCCCAACTTTAATTTAAAGACATAGCATAATATCTAAAGAACATGCGGTGATATATTTTTACTATCTTTACGCGATATTTACTGCATTTAAACAAATTTTATATGGTATTTGTTTTTTCAAACAAAAAATGCGGCACATTAGTGTCGTCTAACCAGAACGTGCCAACGCCCTTAAAAGGTTAAGCACTCTACAACAAAGGCAGTCAGACTAAAAAAGGATGACAGGAACCTAATCCAACCTATTAATCTAATGCTAGTGGTTAAGTTTGACCGGTTAGTAGCTGAGTGGACAAACGCGTCAGATTCCCACCCGGGCGTTGTGAGTTCAATTCCTCTGCTAGTCCTCCATCATTGTATTGCCGCTGATGGTAGTAGGAGTTTATCAAATATTATCAGGTTATTCGTAACCCAGGAATGTTTGTCTTTCTTTCAATGAAAAAAAAATGAAAAAAAAATTGAAAATTCTGGTATAAAATCCGTTTTTTTTTGGTCTCATCTCGATTCCGGTGATCATCTATTATTCTTTAGGTGATTAATTACTTAAGTCATGGTGAGCAAAACCTAGTTTAGTGCTCATAAAGAGATCCCTTAGTTATTGACATTTCACAACTTTAACCTCTCCGTGAGTATGGACAAAACGGTGCGTCCAAACGAAAAAAGTCCTAAAGTAGTGTGGACGAAACGTTGCGCCTGCGCCTAAAATTCAAACGCTATCATATTTAATGAAAATATTTTACTTGTATTGGCATCTATGGGCGTTTGCGCATAGTTTCTTGAATTTTTTGGATAATTACCTTCAATACCGGCTTCACAGTACGAGTTTCAAAGTTCTTGTGACGTCACTCAACGGCCGCCAAAGAAAGATATGCTAGACGATTTAATAATCGCTATCAGTTTTATTAGGTTTATTCGCTAGGATTGATGTCGATCACATTTTTATTTAAAATATAAGATTAATTTTAGTAAATCTATGAGATTACATAAAATTAAATAAAACACAAATTGGTGATTAATTTTTTTAATTTCTATAGCTTTAACTACCATAAGACATTTGTATATTCATATTAATGCTGTTATCGTTTCGAAAAATATTACTAACACACAATTTTTTTTAATAATGTTGTGTTACGTCCTCATAAGTATAAAAGCATAATGCTCAATTTAAAGCCGTATCAACATACGAAACATGTGTGTATGTCGATTCCCAATATGTAATTGTTAAAACAAATATGTATACATATATATAAAAACATGTGTTTTTTCATAATCATATTCTTAGAACTATGATATTTAATTTTCTTAAATCTTGCGTCGGTTTAACTCGTAATTTATAAAGATATATTGAATTCCATGCAAAATGTCGACTATCAACGTTCGAGTTCAGTTCCCTGATTCATATCACATCTAATATCAAAACAGCACAGAATTCTGTCAAATCTTGGAGCTCATTCGCCTACCATTATTGGAACTAAGAATAAACAGTTTCCCCGATACCCGGTTTTCCTTGGATTAATTTGCCCCAAAACAGATTCAGGGCTCCTAACCTAAAAGAGTTAGACGTTGCAGTGGCTTGCTTAAGAAAAGTGCGTTATTATTTAAAAGGCATTTGCTGCGTAGAAACAGATTACTACTGTCAGAAATGGCGGCTGAATCAGCTCCTGTATTTGTCAAACATCACAAACTCGTACATCGGGGCTTATGATAAATAAATACAAAACGTGTCCCTTCCAACCCTTTTAATACATAGTACAAGTTTATTAGGCTTAGTTGGTTACAAATTAAATTATAATATTATGTAAAACACTTATCGGATATTCAAAGTTAAAATACCGAGTACCATAACATTTTTTGCAAAAATCGTTTTTATTACATTTTTGAGTATTCTTACTTGTTGCTGCTCTTAAGCCATTGACAATTTTGGCTTTATATTCCAAATTAATTATTGCTTTCCTACACTCAACATTTTATTTTTGATTTTCCCACTACAAAATACATATGTTAATTACATATTACACATAAAAAAACAAGTTGCCACTAAATCTAAATGTTGACAATTTAATCATTCTGAGATTAGATAATATATTTTAATTTTGGGCAGCCGATTTTTTTTATTTTTGAATACTTTGAAAATTCTATATTCAGTGCTTTAACTTTGGACAGCCAATATGTTCTATGCATTCATCATATACATACATAAACCAGCTAGTGGTCATATTCTACTACATATTTGTTTTATATTGCATTGTTAAAATCTTATAAAAATACGACAATAAAATAATAATTGGTTCATGTTGGTGGTTTTTGGGGGTGTTATACTACCTCCTGCTTTTCGAGTCAGCGTTTCGACATCTTTGCAGTGTCCATCATCAAGGCAGAAATACTATCTGCAAAGATGTTGAGAACTTTGACTCGAGGCAGAGGAAGCCCGTCTCAACAACCCAATAAACAACTAACATAGACTGTCGGCTGTGAAAATCTTAAATTTAACATTATAATTGGTGTTTATTTCAAGTTTCCATCGGTAAAGCAATGTTATCGATCAATAGTCTCTGTCAAATTTGGAAAAACATAATTGGTAAAAAGGATGTTTTATTGTTAAAACACTAGTGTAACATTGATACAGTAAAATTGACATTTAGTTTAGTGATACACCAATTATTTATTAGAATCACACTGATAAGACATACAAGTAGATATCAAATATGCACAAACTGAACCTTTTTGAGAAGGGTTTAGGCATTTTTTTCACATTACAGTAGCCAATGTAGAATATTTTTTCAAAATTGATTATGTATCATTAATGCCCAATCGTCTTTATTTACGGAATATCAAACTCACGTAAAAAAAGGTTGCATATTTTATGGCTTGCATTTGCAAATAGCAGAAATATACTCCCTTTTAACTTGTACTTTTGAATTTACAATCTCGAATTTTCAAGATAATTATAACAAAAACTATGAACAGAAAGCTTTAAAATTGACTCCAGTTATGTAACAGATTTTATTACGATCAGAATACATATTTTGCGTAGGACTCGTCCAAACATTTAAATGATATATTTTAACATAATATTAGAAATAAATTTAAAGTTTAATAGTAATAACTTAAAGAAAAAAATAACATTACACAAAAATAACAAAAATTTAGAGCCCCATTTGAATTTATCAAAATATCGCACAATATTGCACACTAATTTTTTTATTGTTGCGAGGGTTACTATGGCTAGCTCTACTGTAATTATCAATAGTAACATTAATTGTAATTATTGGACTCCATTATAGACTTGTAAAATTAATAGATTTTATTTAAATCAAATATAACTATGTGGAATTTGTCAATTCCAATACCTAGCACCCAAAAAAGTTCAAACAAACCAAATCAACCGAAGCAAATGGCCCACCAACCAACCAACCCTAGCTATATTATAATTAGAGCTTTCTTGTTAGCCATGGGGAAATCAACGGAAATTGAGTCTCAGGATGTTTTTGCCAAAGATATTTAGTCCAGTGGAATTATATCCAAAGACATTGCGTCCAAAGCATTATGTCCTAAAATATTTAGTTAGACAATATGTCAAAAGACTTTTTGTATCAGCAAAAGTTGCACAATTTCACCGCCCCAAACTACAAGAGCCAACTATTGTGTTGGTAACTTTCAATGGAATCAACGTTAAGTTAATCCATTCCGTCTGAGAATTACCAAAAAATTTCTCTTGGAATTTAAATCCTAACCAAGTCCAACTTTGCAGCTAAATTTGAAGACTTTTATAAATTTAATTTCAGTTCATTCAAAGTGACTGGAAAAAATACATATTCATGTTATGTTGAGCACAAAATTATTTCAGTTTGTATCAAAATACCTAAGGAAATTAATTTTAGACATAATATATTTGAACGAATTATCAGAAAACCCATAATGACACCATGCACTTATATTAAACTTAACACACATTTCAATTCCCTACCAACCACTAATATTGTGTAAACCCTGACGGACTTCCATTTCATATTCACATCCAGGCATTTTGTCCAAGAACGTTACATTTAGAGTTTCACCGTCCAAAAACATCACTCAGGCATTTTTAAACACTCGTTTTACCCAAAGTTATGTAGTAAATAGTAGTTTATCAATAAGAAGATTCGGTAGGACAAATTTTGTGTTTTTGGTGTAAACACCAGACAAGAGTTGCACTGCCTGGAACCAGTGGGACTATGCCATCCTCAATAAGAGAATGTTTGGGGAGAAGAACAAGAGGTAGGTTGGGAAGCACCTGCCAATTTAGATGTATTAATTAATTTTAAACACATGCCTAAGATCTAGAGTTACGCTATTAATTATTTTTTTAATTGCGCTACACCAGATTTTAAACACATGCCTAAGATCTAGAGTTACGGACGTCGCTTATTGAATATTTTTTATTTGCGCTACACCAGATTTTAAACACATGCCTAAGATCTAGAGTTACGGACGTCGCTTATTGAATGTATTTTTTTGGACGATGAGGCTTATTAATGCAATATTTTCAGACAAACATTCCAGAACCTCCACTTGCCGTTTTCACTAGGCCGCAGCCATCGGGCCCGCGTACAAACCGTGACAATAAGTTCCCCTGCCAGGTCATCTCAAACCCGCGCTCTGGACAGAAGTGCTATTCTCCGGGCTTTGAAGATGATTGGGCGCATCGGCGAAGGCAAACTTGAGCCGATACGCTTCCGCCACGAGCATACCGATATGCGAATCCTGCCAATTGTGTGTGGGGACATTCTGTAGCAGAATCATCAGGCCTTGGAAGTCTTTCTCTTGGAGAAGGCGATCTCGCCAGTGGAGGAGGAAGGCGGCGCACACATACAGCTGGAAGGTGGCGAAGCCGTCTGATTCCGCAAGGTACGTGTCCCACAGGCGGATGGTGCAGGGCAGGGGCAGCTCCCGGGTGAGCAGATTGTTCATCCAGCGGAAGGAGAACTGGAGGTAGTCCACCCCGTGGCTCTGCAGGTGCTGGTGGAGGGGCAGATCTATCCGCCGGATCAGCTCCTTCAGTTGATTCACCTGGAATTCATTATATTCATTAGGTGGGTAGGACACTCAGCTAGCGGTCGGATGGATTGAGTTTGATACTCACAACGTTAACCGAACTACCCCCTTTACAATGCGAGTTATTCTTTGTGAAGAGGTCTGTAATATAAATCTTGGGGTTATATTTAATTTCACAATATTAGTAACTAAAAATAAGATTGCCCAGTTTTGCAAGGTGAAGTAATTTCTTATTTTTCCTTGTCATTTTTGGCAGACTATCAACTGCAACAATATTGTTTATAGTTAAGTACCCGCCCCTTCATTAATTTACAAATAAAATTTTATGGAAAAATTTTTGAATTTAAGTGTACCAGATTTACAGATTTACAAAATTATCTGTGCAGGCGGCCAAAAAATTAACTAACCCCCAAATACACAAATTAGTTTGTAAATCTGTCCGAGGCGTCGTTACTGTAGATATCGTGGTTACTTGGGCAAAAAAATAATTCATCCTGCACGGATAAGTTTGTAAATCTGTAAGCTGTTTGACATTCAATATCGATATGTTATTCCAAGTCACTTAGTAATTTAAGCATTTAACATGTTCAACACATTATTATACAGGCTGACTCAGTCCAAACACCTGTGGGATGATTCACAAAGGATTTAAAATAATTTCTTGTATGACTCACCTTAGTCTGTATTCCCAACTGAGCAAATATATAATTATCCTGGATGCTGTCCAAGAACTTGGACAGGCACCAGAAGGAGTCCGCTTCGATGACCTTCTGCTGATTCTCCGTCAAGGTATTGACCTGCCAATTGTCCAAATCATCTCCGATAGGCACCACCTCTTGCAAGAAAACCATGAAGAACGGCGTAACGAGATCATTGATGCCTTGAACATAACCCGAAGCAGGATGCCTAATAGCCCAGATGTACAGAATCCGTTCAAACATCATCTGAACTGTCGATTGTTGAAATAAAGCCACCAATGGACTCATTCTCGGGATGTCTATGTGGATTTGTCTGTATGTTTCATCGTCTCGTTCGGCTTCGTAGTACTGGTTTACGAGGTGCCAGTAGTCGAGGCGTTTTCTCTCCAGAACTTCTTGGCGACGCTCCGCCTTGGCGGGTAGGTACCCCGAAAGTAGGCGCCATGTTACCGCCCTTATCTGGAAATAATTGCTTTTATTGAAATGACAACATTGGAAAAGACTTTTTTCAATTCAGAAAAATGTTATGGTGAAACCGATTTAGTGGGTAGGTACCCCTGCTCTTATCTGAAATTGATGATTTTAGTTGTACCATCATGTTATTTCCTTTATCCGAAATTAATCATTTTATTCAGATGGCAACATTAGAAAAGAACTTTACATATTTTAAATTCAGAAAACAGTTCAAAAGTACTTTATCCATCTATTAAGAGGTATTTAACAGTACCTTAAATTCCAGATAATAACAAAAATATGGGTATATAGGTGTATAATAATATACTATAATATTCATGTTCGTTCAGGGGCAAATAACACTATGTGTATATCTAGCCGATCTCTGTAACTACACTAATTAAAATTTTTTCCAGTGACATTTTATCGACAGATGATGAACCCTTGTATAGCAACCTTGGGGTGATATTTTACAAAAATGGCGCTATACTAATTAGCCAAGTATTATTATGTGTATTTTCAGTCTTCCTTTTTTTATTTAACACCTCAAAAAAGACCTATTGTTTGTAATGTGAACCACCAAAGGAAACATATCACCATCCAGTTGGGCGGCATTGTGAGGCAGGTTGAGGAAGGATCTGTAGGAAATGATTTCTTATACAAGTCATGAAGAGGCCCGGATTTAAGAGGAAATATGATTGTTGACAACTCGGCAAGAATGAGTCGGAGAACTGACCTATTCTCATTCAGCCGACATCAACTGTGATTGGGTGTTCCGCTCTTGTCTGATGAGTTTCACGCTGGTGCACCAGTGCGTAAGGGTTAAAGGTGAGTAAAATTTAAATATTACATTTTAATAAAAGAAAGTTATGAGAACTAATACCGTCTTTAAACTGTTTTGACTTCATGTCACAAAAATAACTGTTATCTTGAAATAAGTCACCATAAAACTTTTTACCTGACCTCAGCATTAAGATAAAACAATTGTTATTAAACAACAACTACGGCAAATTGTTATAAAAAGAAAACAAACACGTGCTTTTTGAAATCACTTTTGAATTATTGGAAGTGACATTTAAAACTAAAAAATTACCCACACGTAAAAGGTTTTCTGACACTTTTACCGACCTATTTAACAGAGAATATTAAACTTAACTGGCACACCTAACTAACAAAAGGTTTACAGTCATTTTTTCTGATTAAATTAGCTTATAAAGAGTGTGGACTGTCTTTAAAAAAAAAACTGCTTTGGACACCTAACCAATGAAAGATTCACAGTTACTTTTATTAACTTGAATTACCTTGTAAACATAGTTAACCATATTTAAAAATAAGTTTTACCTTAACTGGTACACCTGACCAACACAACTGCTTCAATTCATTCAGATCTAAGACTTCAGATTCTCTCAGCTGGTTGAATCTTTCCATTTTAGATTCAAAGTTCTCCTCTTTGGCAGCCAAAGTGGGGAACCGTATAGCCCTAGGCCTCCCGGGGTAGTGTCTCATGGGGGCAGTTGGAGACATGGAAGGATTAGAACGACTCGGAGAGAAGTCCTTCCCCTTCTCCGTTGTTGAGGCTTCGAGTTTCTTGGGAGCCTCCGCCTTCTTTGTGTCACTTTTCACAACACTGGATTTAGCTTCACTTCTGTGCGTGTTGATGACGTTCAACGCCGCCGATAGCGATATGTGCCGAGATATTTTGGTATCGGCCATCCCGCACACGATATCGTCGTCTCCCGCGTCCCAGGCATCGTTCACAGACTCCTGGAAGTCCTGAAAGGACGACGAGCCCGACATAACCTTTCCGAGGCGACCTTCCTTCCGAGGACTCAGTCTACCGGGCACCGCGCGATTGTTTTTCTTCCAGAACGAATTCTTTTGGTACTGATCATAATTTTCGCGAACCTTTCCCTCCATAACAGATTAACCCCATTAGCTCGGAACCTGATTAAATCAGGAAATCAGTTCATTACGGCGGTGATCTGTCACAAGCACAAAACAATAGACAGCGGTGAAAATAACAGTTTCCCCATTTTATTTATTTGTGGCGAGATCGCGAGAGAACCAATCCCTAGCGAGATAATCACACGGCGGCGGTGTGTTGCCAGTTTCCACTTGCCCCGCGCCAAATACAGGTATTTTAAACAAAGTCGTCGGAATCAAATTATTTACAAAATACTTTTGTTACAAATACATGTCCAAATATTGACGCTTGTTACTATAGATTAAATTATCTATCATTCCTGAAATTTGACAGTAGTTGATATTGTAACATAATTGTGGTGCAACATTATTTTGTTTTGCTTCAAACAGTGTACCTGGAAAACACAATTCATTGCTTTTCAAAGGTATGCATCAATATAAAATTATCAATGGATTCTACGTAATATTTTACAGGAGGAAAATCCTTTTGTTAAACTTTGGTCGTAAATTCTTATTGAAATAGTGGTTATTTTACTTTCACATTTTTAAGATAATTTGTGAAAATACAAAATAATTACAAAGTTTTCTCATTAAAATTTACGTATTTGTAGAGGATATTCTACATTACTACGTAAGGCCGCTCTATCTATATATTTAATGCGAGTACACACATAAAAACTTTTCTGAGCAGGTGAGCAAAAAGAACCAACAAATTAACAAAATATTATTTTTCCCCATTTCAACAAAATAACAATAGTAACGCCCCCAACAGCGTAAATAACCGGAATTTATTTATAAAAAATCGTTTGTTTATTTCTACTTGTTCATACTTTGGTCACCTTTAAAGAATTCTTTGTTTGACGCAATGCACTGTTGTTTTTTTTTTTCACTACTCAAAACAGTGTTTGAATTCATCAGTCTTGATGCCTTTTAGTGTTTCGCCCATTCTTTATATCACTTTTTAAAGCAAAATTACACTGCCACGAAAATCAGCCATTAAAAAATCGGTGAAAACTTGAAGTCACACAAAAAAAATTACTGAAGCCGAACGCGGCCTCTCACAACAACGTCTACTGGCGTGCTGATGCAGAAGAGTTCATACTTCATTCTTACTTAGCAGGTGTAAGTTTATACTAGAAAGGGGCTCCTCTCCGGAAGAGTACTCCAGTTACTTTTAGGTCTCCCTCGTATGCATATTAGGTATAGTTTATTTTACTTTTTTATTGCATATATATTCAGAGATAAGTATGTCAATCTGTAACCTAAAATTCTGCAGCTCGTAACATGAGGACTTCAAATCAACTGTTCTAATAATTTAATTTTCAATCTTCTCTTTTACTCTCCCTTTTCTCCCCTGCTTTTTAAGCCAGTAACTACAAAAAAAATACAAAATTTTGACAAGATTTTTAATTCATAAATACAAACACACAGATAAATGATAACAAACATTTTACTAGAAATTGACATATCAGGTGATTATTTGGAGTTCTTGGATCTGGTCCCCTTGGCGGAGTGGGTCTGTCTGGTTGGTCGGTTAGACAAGGAGGTGGACATGAGAGTCTCCTTCCATTCCTGCTTCCAGCCGGACATAAACCCCACCTGGGAAATATAAATACTATTACTACATATTTATACCCATGGCTGTTTCCGATAGCGTTTATCTTGGGAATGCTGGGTATTTGCAACATGTTTTAATTTATTATATAAACTGGTTCAACACATGTTTGTTAATATATGATAATTTTTTATTTTTTTTAAAGAAGGTAAACATTCCCGGGTTACAAATAACCAGACAATGTTTGAAAAGCTCCGACTACCATCAAAAGATATTGCTTGTGCAATTATGTAGGACTCAGCTAGGAGAGGAATTGAACCCACGATGCCCGGATGGGAATCCAACGTGTTTGTCCACTCACCTACCAACTGGTCAATTAAAAATAATAATATATTGCGAACCACCAAACTAGGCACATGCCCGTATTATGGTGGTCGAAAATTTTACATAAAGTTATATAATGCAGCAAATTTAAAAAGATAAAAACAGCCACATTTAATTATTATTAATGTAGGTTTTCATTTTTTTCTAAATCTCCTTTTCATAAACTGTCCGGTTGTTGGTGTGGTTCACACCGTTTCGATGTTCAGATTTAAACAACGGTTCAAGTTTCTTTTTTTTCTAGTCAGACAATGGCCTTCCGATTTTATGATACCTAATCTTCATTATTGAACGTAATTAATTAATTGATTCATGTACATAGTGTAAGCGCACAAATCGTAATCAAATAAAAACTGTTAGTTTCACCACGGGACTTTATTGACTTTGCGTGTGACTAGAGATGTGGACTAGGAACCTACCCAGCGGCTGCTCCAGTCTGGTGTTTTGGTTGGCCATGCGGCGAGCGAGCAGCGCCCTCATCTGGCGCGCCGCTCTCTCCTCGTACTGGCGCTGGTGGTCCTGATTGCTGCGGGCTGACAGGGCGGCCGCCCAGTGTCTCCCGCCCCCGCCGGCTGCCTTCCTGCTTACAAAAACAACCAGGTATTAGTAGTCTTATACTAATTTAGGTAACTTTGGAAGTACATATATACGAGGCCTGTTCAAAAGAAAAGGTGAATTTTGAATTTTCGCAGGCTGTGTACATTCGATTATCGTTTTTTTTTTTTGTTATGTTGATACACATGTTTATCATATGTAAGCATTATCAACCATTTTGGATTAGTGGTTTGTTTTTGACAACTGGAAAGGTTAGTCACGTTTTTGTGTGTTCTTCGATTTTTTACTTTTGAAAAAATGGATCAAAGAAAAAAACGTGACTAACCTTTCCAGTTGTCAAAAACAAACCACTAATCCAAAATGGCTGATAATGCTAACATACGATAAACATATGTGTACCAACATAACTACAACAAAAAATCGATAATCGAATGTACACAGTCTGTGAAAATTCAAAATTCACCTTTTCTTTTGAACAGGCCTCGTACAATAGCAGGTATATAGAAGTGACTAGTCAGCGGTAGAGGTTATTTTACTCTAGAAATAATAATACATTAAACCTAGCGTTATTAGAGCTTTTTTATGCGCCAATTGGTACATCTAAGGTAGGAAATCCGTTTGCCAGAATTAACTTTGGCCAAACGAGTGTGAGGTTTAACAAACTGTCAATATAGCCCAAATGTCTGTACAGTGGTTTTTTTTTCTTCGGATTATAATTATATGCATTTTAGTATGTAAAACAAATGATTTATTCACAATAAATGCAAATATTAACTTACAAAATAATGTTAATTAATCTTATGGGAACATTCCGCTTAGTTTGCGGTGAAAAAACGTAGGGCAAAGCAAAATACTTCCACTTCAGATGCCATATCTTACTTAACTTAGCTGCTGCTAGGAAAACATTGGATACAACAACTGTAAAAGAATAAAATACGCATACGGGGTGAATGTTTGACGTCTGTTGGATAAGTAAAGGTGTATTATCTACCTTCTAGTGAGCACCTTCTGGCGGCCTCGCCTGGCGTTCCTCCGAGCGGGCAGCGCCCTCTGCGAGCTGCTCTCTTCGCTGCCGCTGGTAGAGCTGCTGGTGCTGCCAGAGGTACTGCTTTCGCTAGAGCTGCTGGAGGAAGAGCTCGAAGAAGAAGAAGACTCTTCCACGGAGTCGGACTTGGAGGGACGGGTTTTGACGTCGCCTGCTGCAACCTGAGTATCGAATGTAAGAAATTATTTATTTAAAAATCAAATGTCGATTAAATTTACTACGCACGAGTCTTAGAGTATACAACAGGTAGCCCAAGCCAAGGCAGTGAAGTCAGTTTTGGACTTGTTTTTGATGATTTTAACATGACTCGGCGCAAATGGGCGTGGCTAAGACTAAGGCTACGGTATTTATACATCCATTCATATCACATATCGACATAATGTTTTTGTGTATTCGTATAGCCACTTTTTCACAGTATTTTTATCAACAAAAATATAGCATCTAACCTAAAAAACCGTATAGTTGTGTCAAGTTTAGTGGCAAAATAAAAAATGTGGGCGGAGACCCGCCGTTAACCAGCGAAAATAGCCAGCTTAAGATCATTACGACAGTATATAGAACCGGTCCAAGAAATTTGTTGTCTCTTTCTCTCTCATGGTGTACGATGTAAAAACTCGGAAAAAGTGATTTATTACAATTTCGGATGGGGTTGGGTAAAACAAATTAGCTATCCCTCTATATATTGTTACTTCAAGGTACGAGTACTATATAGGTTTATTAGAAATTATTCTAGTTCTAAAACTAGGAATATTGTTACAAGAAACAGTTATAAGTCTTTATTGTAATAATGACGTCCTCCGTGGTCAAGTGGTATGATGCCTGACTACAGATCCAGAGGTCGCGGGTTCAAACCCGGCGTGCACAAATAAATTTTATTTAATAAATATGTATCAGTACACATTTAAATTCATATAAAATAATTTATAATAAAATAGTATATTTGCGGCACGTTCCAGAGTGGTAAATACTCCAAGTATCACCCTGGTGAAATACTAGCATTTAGAATCGTAACGTTGCTTCAAATGGCTTTAGCCGTGTTTAGTGACTATATCTGAATAGTCAGGTACTTCCCAACCTTTTTCTTTCCTATCTCCTTCCCCTCTCCACTATCTTTAGCCTCACAACATACCCGCCATAGTCTCACTGGCTCTAGATGGTTGGGAGCAGTTGGGATTCTTGTGCGGTATTCACTGTAAAAAAAATATCGGAAGCGCTACTCGACAGATTCGCTTCCCACAAACAATTCTACCTCCACGTTACAATATAGCAGTTTGAAGTATATGAACTCAGCTTATGAATCAAAATCATTTAGAGTTCATTTTTTCCAAATTAAACTCAAACATATTGCAGTACCTTCGAAGAGTTGGAGGTTTTAGAATCAGATGAAGTCTTGACATCTGTTCTAGAGGAGTCGACTACAGTGGCTGCGGGAGAGATGCAGGTTCGGGAAGAGTTTGAGGCGATATTAGAAGCAGAGTTTGACGCTACTGCCGTCTGCTTATTGCCTGTTCAACAAACATTTCAATTTCATTAGATCAATTGAATCTTCTTATTTTGTAGGGATATACAAAGTTGCAAATTAATTAAAGGCAAATTTAGTACTTTTAGATAAATCTTTAGACAAAATATACACTTCTGCAACTAAAAATTACAACAATTACATTAGTAATTTGAAAGACGATAGATTCCAGGTTGAAAGATTGATTGATTTCAGAAAGTTGACAGATTTTAGGTTAAATGGTTGATTTATTCCAAAAAGTTCTAGATTGAAAGATTGATAGATTCCAGGAAATAGTGATAGATCTTTTATGTAAAAAAAAAATAGAACAAACCGTTTGGCTTGGTCGTGGCATTTCCCGAGTAGAGCTTCCCTAGCAGTCCCAGGGACTGTCGAGGGGGGGCCAGCTTCAGGCCTTGCCACCAGAACACCTCCGTGCCCGCCAACTTTTCCACTTCCCCTTCTTTCTCTAAACACACAATCAAAATACAGTATATACATTTTTTTATTATTGGAAATATGTATCTGGAGATTCGGATCTCGTCACTAAATATATTTTCTATTAACATTTGTACACGGTTGACATTGGACACATGAGAATGAGTTTGCTTCTACGACTGGCTCTTGTGTTCAACAACTCAACTGTGGAATTATTTACCGGCCTCTGTGTTTCCCCCCTCTTACAGCATGGACCCCTTCAAGACCCAGGTTCACTCCTTCCTTTCCTCAAAAAGACTCCACACAGCATTCTCAAAGATGACATATTGGGAAAAAGTATGGAAAAGATTTTTGAGTCCGGAAAGAAAACATATGTTACATTCATCTGTGGCAATGTTTTCTAGTTTCAATGACATTCTGAAAATATTCTCGGTAAATTTTTTAGCCAACCGGAGGAACTTTTTGAATCTTCGATTGAACTCCCAATGACATAGGCTACGAACCGTCACTGCCCATTGGTGTAGTTCCTTCACCCTATCTTAACCACACCTGGCATATTTTTTACCAATTTGTGTGGGACCAATGAATGCATTATTAGTGTGTATGTATTATTATTCTCACCTCTAGTGACAAGGCGAATGAGTTGCTCGGGGAACAGCATCTGGGGGGCCTCGGTGGCTATGATGCTCTTGAACTCATTGTAGATGACCAGCACGGCCATCTCGTGGTCAGTGATCTGCTTTGGAGTGTGATCCCGGAACTGACAGCCTTGCTGCAGAAAAGATTAAAATTTCGTAATAATTTTTTTTTCAATTTTATGCTTCTAGGATTAGGTATCAAAAACTCTTAAGTTTAAAGTTAGATAGGCCTTCAGATTTGGCTGTTAACTGGTGACTGTTGCTTCATACGTAGCATATATTTTGATAATACATAATACTATTGTATAATACGCACCATGGTGTGATTGAGCACTTGGAACCTGTAGGCCACGCTGGCTGCAGCAAGGGTAGCGGCCGATGGGCAGACACGTGGGCTTGGCGGGGTCCGGTGAGAAGAACTGCGGCATGTCCACGTGGTAGCAGCACCACTCCATCTGCCAACAAACCAAGGAAGTTTGATCAGAGCACTGGTGTTGTATAGCCTCATCATTTTTCTCCTGGTGTCGTCAGGGCAAGTTCTTCTTTTCAGACAAAGATCCTTAGTATAAAGCAGTACATAGGAGGAATGGTGGCGGATTGCGTATTGTTCATCATTTGTCATCTTTCCAATAGAACAACAATAAAAAATCTTAGCATTGAAAAGAGTTCTGCATCTTACAGTATAAGGAAGTTGTAAATTACCTGGTAAAGGGGGAAGTGGTTATCGCAGGTGGCGCACATCAGGAAGTGGCACTCGCCCCACAGTCTCCAGTACACCTTCCTCCAGGACTTCATCTCTGCGTACAGAGAGCTGATGTACTCGCTGAGGTTCCACCCAAGATCTCTAGCCATGGAAAAAATAAATGTAGATTGGTAAGACTTGTTTTATATCTGTCCTGAGGAAGGTATGGTTATGCTGAAACAGGTCGATGTGTTGATATATGCAGAATGTATTAATGAATACCTCGTGTGCGCGCTCATGACATGTCCCCTGCGGTCTATGCTCATGTTGCTGGGCTGACAGGGGATCCTGTCCGCTATCTGTTTGGCCAACATCTTGGAGCAACTGCAACAAACATCCAAGGTGAAAAAGATATGATACACACTCCCACAATTCAAACAATGAGTGGAGATTCTGTCTTTTTGGAGGAGAGGCCGGCATGGCACAGCTCAGATATCCAGAAACTGTAGTTCAGAAATGCAGTTATATGAAATAGCAGTCATACATCGCTTTTACGGTGAGTTACATTCCATTATATTTGAGGGTAATATGTACTTACAAAGTCGGTAACCTCCATAAATCTCTATTTAGAGATAAATTAAGAAAACTGTTAATTGCTTACTGGATTTTAGATACTGTATTTTTATTGTTATACCATATTCAACTGAAATAAAAAAGAGCACGATGAGAAAATTTAACATTAACATTTTTCGCTATTGGCCGAATCATAATCAAAACATGCGAGTGGGGGTGACCGGTTTCGCAAGAAAGGTCAAATTTCCAACGTGATTTTCCGGGACATTAACCCGGATCTGGTTCTTCAATTCATACACATTACATAAAAAATACCATGAGAACAAGGTACCATTCAGTTTGAAAAAAAAAACAAAAATTGGAGTTTACCGACATTGTAAGTATTTTTTTGTTATTTTCTATTTTTTTTAAATTATCTGGATAACAATTATTACCAGTTAGTAGCCGAGTAGACAAATGCGTCAGGTTCCCACCCAAGCATCTCGAATTCATCCTCCATCATTATACAAACAACTTTTTCCGCTTATAACGATTGAAGTAGGAGGAATTCAAATATATATTTTCAGGTTATTAATTTTTGTCTCTCGTTTTAAAATAATTTTTACTATAGTTTTTACATACCTGTCTGGTTTTCGCTATACCTGTCCACTGGGAGGATTTCCCGTGTCGAGACAGACATAGTTCAGCCAAAGCTTTATCAATGCATCTTCTATGCATTCATACATATTATATGTAGTACCTAAATGATTACTATTGCACTTGCCTGCTGCACTTGTACAGGGTGGACAGGGAGTTGTAGTGCCCCCGTAGGGTCTCCGGTACCGGCTCCCCCAGCGACATAATCATCTTGCAGAATAGACGCGACTGGATCTTGTCCTTCTTGTCCTTGATGGATTCCAGCTCCGAGTTGGTGTACATGGCACCTAATCTAAAAATTAACAAACAATGTCCATGCGTCAAAATTGTGAAACAAATAATAGCAGCAATGTGTTCAAATCTAAAAACACTATTGGGACAATTAACAGCTGTGTGTTAAAAATGAGAAACAGATATTCTGGAATAAAATAGATGAACGGATTAAAAAATTAGCGCTGGCTGGGTCAAATTACGTGATTTTCCCAGGCTTATTATTGTCACATCGGCCGCTTTGCTTCATTTGGAACGACAAGTCTCAGTTTAAAACAAACTGCGACCGCGCCAAGTTTTCTCACATAGAACCGTGTTACAAAAAGCTCGTAGCCTTTCAATACGCCGTGCAAGTGTAGCTCCAGAAGAAGCGCCTCGTTTCACGTACATTACAAAAAAGTGTGTTGGGAGAAGCCAAAGATAACCAGACTCGCCACCAGGTAAGTGGACTAATTAAACCTTCCCTAATATTTTCTATTCTCAAAATCCTTTGTGGGTGGTAGCCCATGCCTCATTTACATTCCACTCCTTTAAAAAACCACCAATGGGGAAATGTGCTAAATTTGAGAAATAGATGTAACAAACTACGACCATGTATTAAATAAATAAAACTTTAAAAATGTTATAATTGATTGAATTTGTGAGGCTTAAGGTTTAGGGAAGGGAAAGAGATGGGGAAGAGGAAGGTTGGAAAGTGTCTGGCTATTCAGATCTGGTCACCAAACACGGCTAAAGCCATTTCAAGCAACGTTTCAATTCTGAACGGTGGTCTTTCACCAGGGCGATACTTAGAGTATCTACCACTCTGGAAAGTGCCGCAAATATACTTTATATGAATTAACATGTGTTATGACACATTCACGGTTTGAACCCGCGACCTTTGGATTCGCAGTCGAGCGTCTTATCACTCGACCATGGAGGCCGTCAAATGCGCTTTGAATTTAATCTTTGGATTCTCTGCTTTCGTTGGTACACATTGATTGTTAGATATTGGATCATACGCATTTTCGTATTTGTGCCGACGAAACTTCGACGCTTACGACTGTTATATGGCCGATATAATTATTGGATAATTCAACTGTTAAATTTACAGATAATCATCCAATAATTGAATTTTAGAATATGTATAACGGTCACGAAGCATATATAACGTTATAATCCCATGTCTATATCTTATTTAACTCAGTGCCTATAAAAACCAAAAAAATTATTTGTGTCAAAATGAACATAAGGCTTTACCTTGTTAAAATAGTATCATTAAGACAGGCCAAATTAGTGTTAGTCTTTACAATGTCACTCATGTGGCTATGACAGTATATCAGGCAATCGTGAAGCAAAGGATCCATCTAAAAATATAATAAAACACATCAGATCATTATAAGCGCCCTAGGGGTGGTATTTCACATAAAACAGCACAATCAAAATTAGCTAAGTAGACAAAAGTAATTCAAAATAATATTCTTAGATGGGAATAGGAAGGCCCATGCCATTGCAAGCATTTTCAGGCCCCTGGGTTAACCTTTCCTCAAAGTAAAAATCAAATGTATGATCCAAAGGGGGGTGACGTAGTTACCCCATTTGATCTTGCTTATTAAAGCGTTTTTATGACATAATCTTAGATAATTCCTTTTTGGTAATACTTAGTGAAAAGTGTATTTATAATATTTCAGTAATCTTTATCTAAGATATCGCACAAAACTCTTGTTCGCGGTTACATTAGAACGCCCCCTTCGGAACGGGAGTGTTAACATCCAGCCCTAAACTGTAATCTTAGAAATGAAATGCAACTCCAGAGGTAACTATCTTAAACATATTAGTTATTTATACTTTATGTTTCAATATGATTTTTTTTAACCTTTTTTCTTATTGACTAGCCAAACAAATGAAACAAACAATATGTCTTAATATTTAACAATTAAATACATATTTCAATATTCTAGATCTCATGATGAAAATTACTTTGCGAGCCAAGAAGTCTTACGTTGAGCTAAAAATTACTTACATAAATGCTAAAACTATGCAAATTTCATGACATCCGGTTTTGCCCTTTCGAGTTTTTAGAGCTTCAGAAAAGAGATTTTCTGCACTATAGTTAAGATTATTACCTTCTGGTCAACATTTTAAAGGAATAACAGGTCCCTCTATGCCTATGCCAAAAATCTTCAGTTCTTTCACACCACATTTAAGAGTGAAAAATGTTTGTCACAAAGTTATTATTACTTGCTCTAACCTGAAGGAATGAAGCGGACACCAAGATAGGCACAACATTAGTAGGATCTAGAAGCGGCCAATCGGCCACCAGAATGGTATCCTTCTTCACCCATCGCATGAGCCAGTCGAAGATCTGTATGTCGCAGTGCACCGAGATGTCCATGTCTTCCAGCTTCTGACCGGAGGTGACGTCCGCAAAGTAGCCCATCTTAGACACGAGCAGCTTCTGCGGGCAGCGGAAGTCGCGCTTCAAGCCCTTCACCTCGTCGCACACGTGGATCTCTACTTCTCCGCTGGAATGACAAGTTATAGACGGTGAGATACTTTTGTGAAGTTAAGTCTGAAACAACAAATTAAAGAATGGGTTAGAATGAGCACCTAAAAAAAACTGCCAGCTTCGAATGGGCGAGAGCTGCTAAGATATTTAAGGCCTACGTTTACAGCTAGATGCAAGAAAGCTTATGAAAAATAATTAAAATTCTATAAGTGAATAGTTCCCTTTTCAACTAATATATAATAGAGTTGACTCACTCTCCTTTGCCGAAGTGTTTATCACCGCCCGTGGAAGATTTCCTCCGTCCCAACCTGTCACGAGACGGGATTCCCACTTTATCCTTGAAGTCTCTCTCCGTCAAAAACCCTGAAATAATTATGGATATAATGACCTCTAGCATAAACGGGTAGCATTCGGACCGCAGAAATGTATCACATGTAATGCTTGAACGGTAATACTCATGTTCGTAAAGACAATATTTGCAATTTGCAATCCTCAGATAAAGCGGTCAGTGCAGAAGTAACGCAACCCACAAAAATGCACAAATCTTAGGCGTTAAATTATGTAAACTAAACAAATATATATTTTACTGTGAATTCGACACATTCTCGTATTTTCAACTTTTACGAACCACCTCCACATCTTTAAACTAATGCGTTTATTTCAGATCATTTGTTTTGTGGGTTACACCACCTCTGCGCTAACTGCCTTAAATGTGGGCCAGTTGCGCCTCTTTTCTTATATACGCAAAAAAATCAGCTGCTTTACGAGGTGAATGAATCATAATTTCAATAAAATGCTTTCATTTATATTTATCGATTTTCCTGAAGTGAGCACTTAACAGTGAATATTAGGAACTTAGAGTTGTTTTAAAATGGTAAATGTAGTTCGCAGCCGTTTTACAATTGAATGTCTTCAGCAGGCCCCTGGGTTTTGATTATTAATATTGTCTGTTATTATTTGACCTCATTTTAAGAGTTATATAGCTACTAGCAATTATATTGATTGAAAAAAAGTATCTTCCACTCTGGAAAATGCTATGCAATATTATTAATTACAAATTTCATCAAAGCGGTAAACCGTCCGAGCGCAGACTTTAACAAATGGCTTAGCAAGTGTTCTTGCACTGGTGTTAAAGCGCCTTGTCGCCCTCCGGACTTACCGCCAAAGCTAGCTGGTTTCTTGAGGTCAAGATTGGAAGAGAACGTCACCGGTTTCTTGATGATGGGCGGGTGATTACCCATGAGCTTCGTAGGCTTTGCATGTCCGACCATGTAGGAGAGTACAGAATCTAGGATGCCCTCGTTTAAGACCTGAAAAACAATGGGAATCAAATAAAGAAAATTTTACATTAAAATCTGAAACATCAATTTTGAGTGGCGATTCACACGAGAGTTCATAGAATTAATCTTTCTGTGTTTGAATCATTTGATTCAAACACAGAAAGATTTCGATTGTACAAAGTAATAAAGCTATCGATTGATGAGCTCTGGCGTCGTGAAATATGCACACTATTTTCAGACCGCAATGTGATTTTTATCATGACCTATCTAGCTTTTGAATATCATTAAACTGTAAAAAAGACAGGAAGCCAAATTGTTTGTTTTCAATTATGTTTAATAAGGAAAAATAGTGTTGAAACTCGGGTGAACTGCGGTAGTAAGCATAAGTTTATTTTCAGTTAGGGTGACTTTTTTTTTTTCGTGAATACCGCACAAGAGTCTTAACTGCTCCCAACCGTCTAGAGCCAGTAAGACTATGGCATCCCCAAAAGGGGTATGTTGTGAGGCTAAAGGTAGTGGGGAGACGAAGGAGATGAGGAAGGGGAAGGTTGGGAAGTACCTGTCTATTCAGATCTGGTCACCAAACACAGCTAAAGCCATTTCAAGCAACGTTTCAATTCTGAATGGTGGTCTTTCACCAGGGCGATACTAAGAGTATCTACCACTCTGGAACGTGCCGCAAATATACTATATTTTATTTTATATCAATTAAATATGTTATGACACATTAATTAAGTAAAATTTATTTGCGCACGCCAGGTTCGAACCCGCGACTTTTG
Source organism: Drusus annulatus (assembly GCA_022651775.1). Taxonomy (NCBI): domain Eukaryota; kingdom Metazoa; phylum Arthropoda; class Insecta; order Trichoptera; family Limnephilidae; genus Drusus; species Drusus annulatus. The sequence goes on along the minus strand of JAGWCC010001445.1, from coordinate 9,799 downwards.
GATTCGCAGTCGAGCATCTTACCACTCGACCATGCAGGCTGTGTGCTTTTCATTCAACTGCAGGAAAATTCATGTGAGCTGTCAACATTTTGCAACAGTGTAACCAATCTGACAATAATTACTGTAGGCATTATAGGAAACTTATTGATAAATGAAAGTTAGTGATGAAACTAGGCTAGGTTAGGATGGTTATTGTTAGGTTGCAGTAAGTTTTGTAATGCTAGTACTTGCATTCCAGACAATGTCCTGCATGAATTTTATACTCTATTGGCAGATTGCATCAACCATTGCGTTGCTGGGCGTATAAAACACGAGTACCTGATTTAGTTATGACAATAAATAAAATGTCTCACCTCTGAAAGTTTCGATAGCAGGGCAGAATCGAAGTTATTTTCATCAAAATCATTTTTTGATTCCTTCTTACCGGGAAAAGATTTCCTGCAAAAGGTGCCTAAGGAGTTTCTTCTAAGTTCACCTACAAAGTTAAAAAACAGAAACCTTGTGAAAAAAATGCAAAGTAATATTTTATGATTTTCTAATTTGTATATTATTTTCTCCAGACTTCAAAATTCTTTCTTCGATCCTTATTAGCTTCATATCTACCAATGCATAGAAAATTTAGAGCATGCGCAGAATTGTTCATGTTCAACTTCAAATATAATTGTTTTTTTTTTAAATGTGATACTGAACAAGAGTCCTAACTGCCTGAGCCAGTGGAACTATGGCATTCAAATTTGGGGAATGTTGTGAGGCTAAAGAAAGTGGGGAGGGACACGAGATGCGGAAGAAAAATGTTAGGAAGTTTATGGCTATTCAGATCTGTTCACTAAACACGGTTAAGCCATTTCAATTCTGAATGTCGGTCTTTCACCAGAGTGATACTGAGAGTATCTACCAATCTGGATAAATATAGTACTTGCCTCCTCCCCGCAAAAGAATGTCAGGTTCCTCGTCTCCATCACTGCATGTGGACCAGATTTAGAGTACATAGAGTAGTATCTATCCAAGGCAGTGAAGTCAGTTTTTGACATGTTTTTGATGATTTTAACCTGACTCGGCGCACCTGGGCGTGACTTAGACTAAGGCTAGTATTTATACATCCATTCATATCACATATCGACATAATGTTTTTGTTTATTCGTATAGCCACTTTTTCACAGTATTTTTATCAGCAAAAATATAGCATATAACCTATAAAACCGTTTAGTTGTCAAGTTTAGTGGCATAATAAAAAATGTGTACGGAGTCCCGCGGTGACCCAGGAGCTTAAGATCATTGCGATAGTATATAGAAGCAGTGTGTTATATTTGTTGTCTCTTTCTCTCTCATGGTGTACGACGTAAAAACCCGGAGAAAGAGATTTATCGCAAGTTTGTGTTGGTTGGGTAAAAATAATTAGCTCTCCCTCCATATATTGTTACTTCGAGGGACCAGACTTTGTAAATGAGAAACTAATAAGAAGCAAAAGTCAGTAGTTTTAAATACCTTTTTTAAATTTTCCAAAAGACTGCGGATCCTTAGGATTTATATCCGCAATAAAGAAACTGCTGCTCGGTCCACATTCCATGCAATCCAGCCCTGCGCCCCCTTCAGAGCCTCTCCTGGCCACATTATACTCGTCAGCCTCAATCGGGTTCAAATCCATCATCATCTTCACAACGGGATTCTTCTCCAGCTCGTCCCAATCGATCTTCAGAGAACTGGGAACATTCTCATCACAACCCTCGACAGACTCGTAAACCTGATAGGCAGTCTTCATAAAATCGAAGAAGTCCTTCATGGTTATCTCCAGAGACAAGGCCGCTTGCGATTGAGAACATTTTGGACTGACACTGCTCGTTGGCAAATTAGTAACTGATTCCGGCACTTTAGGGTTGTTGGTCTTTTTCGGCGGAGACTTTCGTACAGAGCTCTGGTACTGATGATTATCGGACGACATTTTATTTGATTCCAATTATTTCGTAGATTTAACTGAATTGAAAATCGTAAATCGCGTAAAACATAACAAGGATTCGCCACTATGACAGCGATTTGAATTTCGAATTTGAGAACTGAAGCAAAAAAATGATAATTAAAAAATATTATGCAGTTAGGTAAGTACCTACCTGTAAAGATAATTCTAAGAATTTTCTAGTAAAATCGTTTACCTTTTTCACGAGCGATTATCTTTTTCACGAGCGGAAAAAAGAAAATCAGATAATAACATCCTCGTTTTCAAAGAATCTGAATGGAATCCAGCCGATGATTACGAATAAATTATTATTTTTTGGGCAATTAAATAATAGGCAAACATGTGAATGAAATGCTTATAATAACGATCAAACGTTTCCTTTTAATCTGGGCTTGAATATTGCGGTAGACTAGCAACATGAAACCATAGCAACTACACAACTAGGTTAGTACTTCCATAGCTAACAAAACATAAAAAGAAAACAATAAAACATCAATAAATTTTTTCGTAGATCTCTAAACATTTAGATAATAAAATGAATACCCAGTATCGATTATAGAATATTACGAGTTGTAGTGATTATGTACCTATAATGTCAAAATAGTTGTTTATAGTTTCATTTTTAGTTTTATGCAGAATTTCGAATATACTTTTCTATTGATAGAATGTTCAATTGTTTGTAAGATAATTTCTTGATAATTCCCCAAAGTATTTACAATTTATTTATTTTTAAATACGAGAGCTTTGCAATGACGTTACAAATATTATATATTGAGCTTTAGTGCATCTTTATGATTTTCATGTGGTTATGTAACAATGTGTATTTTTGCTTTTATAATACAACCAAAATCCCCCCGAAATACAAAAAAAAAACAATTTGATAAAGTACCTACCTACCAATCGCGTTAAATATAATGACGTAACGTCATTGGTTATATGTATATTCATATTTTTTATGATGCACACATCCGTTCATAAGTGTCTCATATCATAACATGATCTGATCAGTTACAAATTACAAATATAACGTCATTGAAAATATGACAAAATGACCATCTTTCCCCTCCAAGGCCAAAGTCAACCCAATAAGAACATTGTATTTTGTAGATTCTTACTCCGGGGTATATTGTAAACAATGAGATATGAGACCCCACTTCCGCAGCTAGCGGTCGTAACTCTGAAAATATATCAAAATTAAATAATGAACTTCGATGTTTCGCATCTTTGCTGTGCACAGTGCAAGCGTAAGGATATATAAACATGAATCAAGATATTCATTACAATTTGAAGGTATGAATAATAATGTTATTTGATTGGAAACAGTTTTGCAGAATTTTACGAAAATAAAATTTATTATTTATTACCGATTAAATCTAAGGTAAGCTATATAACGTCAATAAATTTGAAATGCAGCTCGGTTACCGTAACATAAATACGTTTTTCTATCTTTTCTATTCGTCCAATGCCTTATAATTTACAATGAACATCTAAGCAAGCTGAATTAGGCTTAGATGAATTAAATAATTATATCTTCAGATGTCTTCTTGTCATTCTTAACTTTGCTGTGCCGAAAACTTAGATGAATTAAATAATGTAGATACGTTACTGAGACACCGCGCGTGACTGTACTAAACTAAGCCAACGTGGCGTACCTGCGATTTACTGTGTTTAGTCTTGCACAAACATTCGTTTAACAAACAAGCTGTCACCAGCTGCCACAAACGCATCGCTTTAAGCTCTTTTCTGAGATAAAATGCCTTCCTGTGCTTTTGACAAGTGTACAAATCATTCGGGAACAAAAAAAAATCTCATGGAGTTTCTTTTCATGCGAAGTACAAACAAATCACTTATTATTTAAATTAATACAATTATTCAATTAAGTGAGATGGCGAATGCAGAAATACATACATAAGTGTGAGGAAGACAACCTAGCGACAGTACACGAGTACGACGCATACTACTTCGCTCGTAAGTTCGTTAGGGAAGAGAGGGCTTGTAACGCGGAGAATGTAACGCGGGACGTTCATATAGCTATCTCATTCATACACACATATTCTGCTTGGTATGGCTATCCTTTTCATCCATCATGAGATATCAGAGCATGCCATATTTATCGTTTAATTTGTATGAATATGACGTGTCTTGTATTTTATGTCTATGGAATTAGGTAAATAAATGTGTTCATTATTATAAGATAGAAGCTTAGAGTAACAATATAAAGAGACCGTACTAATTTGTGACAAATCGTTGACAAACTCGCAAAATATAGCTCTCTCTTTATGCTCGGTTCTATACGCATATGAGAAAAAGAGACAAACAATTGTTGAAACCAATACACGATTTGGGGCGTGCTAAATACCATGTCCGCGATATTTGAACTGCACGAACTTCATTCACGTTTGGAGTGTCAGGCGAACGGACTGTCAAAAGTGCGTAAATAGTTAAAAACTTGAGTTATTTTTTGTCCGATATCTAGCAAAACATCATGGCCATATGTGCTATACTTGGTTGCTTCAATCGAAGTACAAAAGGACCAAAACAAACAGTTTTCACACGTATGTACCATAAAAATCGTCTTTTTTAGTTAGATCTCAAATATTTAACATTCTAACCTACAAAACAACTAGTAACTTACACCAATATGTAATTAATCTTTGGACTATTCGTTCCAATATAATAAACTTCCGTTTGAAATGAGTTTTAGTGGATTCGTAATATTTTTTTAACTTAGAGATATTTACTAGCTGTCACATAAGAAACCATTACAAGGGGAATCCCCATATTGTACGGCTTCTGAAATTATCCCGGTCTCTTTTCTTTTCTCATGATACTAACGCTAAATTGTTGGCAAACAGATAAAGACAGAATAGTGTTTATCTCTTAGATTTTAGTTGCCTCCCGAAATTCAGGGCTATGCCAAAATTGGAATATTATTATTTATTTAATTATTTTTAGATTTCCAAAGGATGAAAAAAGACGAGAAAAATCTAATTTCTTTTTTCTTTGATTTAACAAATATGTTAATATGAATTCATACGTTTCATCTGGATTTTTATACCCTTAGCTTCTAGTTAATTGTTTTTTTTTTAAATCTATTGATGTGCACATGCACTATTGTACCCATTCTGAACATGTTCTCTGATGATTTATGATAACGATATGCATCTAGATAGTTTTTTAATTTTGTATACATATTATATATTATTTTCTCCTTGTTAGTTAGAATTATTAGCTTAATTAATTAAGTATGAAGCGCACTTGACGTGAAATATCACAAAACTGTGCTATATAAGTTCACTGTTATTATTATCTGCATTCGAAATTTCCTTACAAAATAACGCGGGACGGAAAACATCCCTACAATACTTAAAAGCGGTGTCATGTTTTGTGAATTTTTTGTGTCTCTTTTCTCTCTCATGGTGTACGACGTAAAAAACGCAGAGAAAGTGATTTATCGCAAATTTATATAGGTAAAAAAAAAAATTGATCTCTCCATATATTCTTACTCCAAGGTTAAGAAAATGATTTAACATCTGTTATCACCGTACATTTTTTTATTTTACTTTTGTTTGTAAACTATTTTGTTGATGGAACTGAAGTTCATTTTATAATATGTATTATAAAAATGTTCTGTACTAATAATTTAATTCGTTTATATTTTTATCTATAAATAAGATTTTAATAATCTTATTGATTAATGTATATTTGAATAAACAAAAAATATACAACATTCATTCTTTTTAATGATTTACAACTACCTACTCACAACAAAATACCCTAATTTACTTAATATCACACCTTTACCGGTTTTTGTCTTCAGTGATTATGAGGTATTCAACAAATATAAATTAGAACAAAGTAATCTATGGATTTTTTTCTTCTTTTTTTATGTATTTACTAATTGCTACCAGTGAAAAATCACGGAATGTAACTTGAACCATTTAAAATATGGAATAATGTCTCCAGAGTGGTAGATACTCCAAGTATCGCTCTGGTGAAAGACCACCATTCAGAATCGAAACGTTGCTTGAAATGGCTTGAGTCGTTTTCAATGACCAGATCTGAATAGGCATGTACTTCCCAACCTTCCTCATCTTCTTCCCCTCCACCTTACATCCAGCCTCACAACATACCTCGATAGATACCATAGTCTCACTGGCTCTAGACGGTTGGGAGCATTTGGGACTCTTGTGCGATATTCACTGTGAAAAAAAATGCCAGGTACTTTATTAGGTTGACAAGGATTTGAAAAGATTATTTTTTCAATATGATAATTTCAACTGACATCAGTTCCAAATTTGAAAACTCACACTCGTACGGACGTACTTTAGATTATTTATACTTAATTTTAGCGTGGTAGAGCAGCGCTTTCACTTTTTTTTTGGGATCATCATATCATCATGTATGTTACTGAGATGTGACATTTTTACTCTCTTAACGTAGTAATTAACTAAAAACTCGAATTTTGACTTATGGCAGATGGCAGCGGGAGTGCGACTTAATTTCTTTCTCAACCGATAGGAAGTGCGAATCTAGATTTGGCCACCCAAAACGCCCACGTGCACTTTACAGGGTGCAAGAATGGCAGGCAAAATAAAAGCACTTTATAAACAAGAGCATATACAATGTACTAGACTATCTTGATGACAGTCAGAAAGTGGATTTTTTTTGCTAAAGCTCTCTCGATCGGATAAATTACAGCGAGTTGCGGATCAGTCAAAACTTTTGTCAAACACAAATGCGTCGATAGGAATTGAAACATTAAATCGAACCTGAGAATAACAAGGTGTATCTGATACAGTAATGTGGTGCGATATTAGGCTCTAAAGAAAGCTATTTTAGAGTTAATTATCGCATAATATTACCGTGTCAGATAGAGCTATGTGGTTCCACGAGGTTGAAATAACAGAATATTATTATTATTACTGACTTTGGAGAAATAATATAAGATACTACCAAAAATCACGGGATATATATAGCTTGCTTGAACAATGTCAGCCAAAATACGTCATTTTCAAAAATACATTATAGGTAGGTTGATAATTTTCTGAACACATTCTGTTTTCTGAACACAAGTCACCGCGAATGGGTTGGAAAAATTCATTGAAATTTATGTATTTATTATTATTATTTCATGTATTTAGAAAGTAAAACCAAAGATTACAAACATCGAACTAAAAGAGAAGCAGCTTATATGAGATTACTTGATAAATTGGCTTCGGCGCAAACAAGAAATTGTCCAAAGAAGCGAAGCTAGCAGCATAGCAGTCCACAATTGAGTGCTTATACCAACCCTGATGTATGGCAGTGAGGCATGGAACTGGCAGGAGGAAGGATGAAAGTAGACTGAATGCTGTGGAAATGAGACTTTGAGACGTATGCGGTAAAACCATGTATGACCGTTTTTTAACAAAAAATGTGGATATTCGGAAAGAATGCACGGCTGATGTGAGCGTAATGAATAGGATCAAGAAAGGGATGCTTAGATGGTTTGGGTATGTAGAGCGAATGAACGAAGAAAAAGAGTGTGAAAAGAATATATGATGCGAAAGTGAATGGAAGAAGAAGTCGAGGGACGCCCGAGAAAGACATGGCACGATCAAGTAAATCAAATACTTGAATCGGGTCAGGTGAAGAGTCAGGATAACAGAAGAGTATGTATGAGACGATGTATGAATGTAAATGAAGCAAGGAGTGTAAAAGGACAGTTGAGGATTTTCAAGCGTTTCGCATTTAGTATCTTGCTTTTCAACCAAAGGTGTTACTAGTCCAAGGAGGGTTTAAGTATGTACTCGTCCATCTGTAAATAGTTATGCCAATCTTGGTGGAGTACTTTTTCAATTCATTCAACAGTGAATGTTGTTTTTTGTAATTTTTTTGGTAATACCACCATAATAAGCGGAAGATGGTGCTGTGCAATTTGTAATGATCGCGATGCGACCGACAGAATGCTCCTTGGGTAAGGCGCGCTTTTGTTCAGGGATGATGAATAAAATATAATCACCTTTCTTTGAATACTTTTTTATTGGAAGAATTTTTTATAATATTATAATTAAACCTTTAACTGAACATGGTTTACTGCACAGGAGCGCGATGAGAATAGGAATGGTAATATAATAGTAGAGGGAGCTTTACAGAAATGCTCTGCTTTTATACCTGCATAGTCCAACTCTTAAAGTATCAGAGTTCAAACATGTGGTCTATGGAATAATATATGTTAAAATGCATTTTAGAAAGCGATGTTAGGATATAATGAGACAAGAAATACATTAAAAGATGCAATTAGGGAAATACAATAGGACATTGGTATGAATGCATAGTGACACGGGTAAGCTGCACATGGGCGCAACTGGTTGGGCCATTACAAATGATGGAGGACTTTAGCCAGCAGAGGAAATTAACCCACTACACCCCGGGTGGGAATCCGACGCGTTTGTCCATTCAGCTACTAACCGGTCGTTACCTCAACCTTACAAAAATACTCCAATTAGCAATGCCATAGTCCCACTGGCTACAGATAATTGCAGATCAAAGTTGGGACTCTAGTGCGGTATGTATTATAAAAAAATAAAAAAAATTAGAGTAGGTTTTTTTGAGGACATTTTTTTCACAATTCTACAATTCATGAAAGTCGTAGCAAGCTGAATACAGTTATTAAAGGTAGAAATACCGAATTCAAACACGTAGTGTGCAAATTTCATGACGTCAGAACTTAAGAGTTTTTTTATGTGAGACACGTACATTGTGTTGAAACTTTTGCAAAGTCAGTAGCACCTACTGGTAATCTTAGAAGCGGTGATAGAGCATATCCTTGAGGTATATTTGTGGAAAACCAATGACGTTACATATATATAGACACGTTGTAGCGCTCTCAAAGTGGCAAGCAATAATCACGCTAGTTGGTGATCGGTGATTAAAGCCGATTTAGTACTAAACGGTCACGCGTCGCTTGAGGTCGTTTCAAGCAAGTGTGGAACGCGGTCCGAACTTTGGATCAGTTTCGTTCATACACATATTTTCTATGAATGTCTATCTTTGTCATACATGACCGATATTTGAATGATGAATTTACTGGTAACGTGTGTGTTTTGCTTGCCACATTTTGTGTTAATATATGTAACGTCATTGGGTGAAACCATTTATGACCGTATTTTACACGTTTAGATGGTTTTGACACGTAGAGCGAATGTACGCTGAAATGTGTGTAAAGAGTGTGATAAGTAACAAGAAAGTGACTGGAGCAAGAAGTTGGGATGCCCGAAAAAGAGATGGCACGGTCAAGCGAATCAAGTATTTGAATCAAGTCGTGTCAAGAGAGAGAGTGTTCATGAAACGTCGTATGAATGCGGATAAAGCAAAAGAGTTAGGAGGGCAAGACAGAGTTGTGGGACGCTTCATTATATCTGCCTATCACTGCGGAAAAACAGCGTGATTGTTTGTCAATCAGTTATTAATCTTATTTCATTTTGACAAATATCACGTCATAATGATTCAATTAAGAAACAGGTATAATTATTTTTTCCCAAATGTAGGGGAAATTCTCTAAACTCAACATTGGGCAAACACAAGAAGGATGATAACAAGCCCAGTTTATGTGGACCGGTGTTTGTAACGCTTTGAATGGTTTATTAGTGATAAATAATTTGCTTGGTTTTTGTGACAATCAAATCAATTGTGTCGTGGACGCGAATGCCCTGACAGCGGCGCTAAATGGTGAAATAAGTTAGATCTAAGATTTCTCAATACAAATTGTAAATTCTATAATTTTATGTATGTTTCCTCTTCTCGGCCTGCTCGGCCGCAATGAGACACAAGAGGTTGGCCTTGGAGGCTAAAATCCCCAGACCC
>JAGWCC010001444.1:0-26043 GCA_022651775.1 Drusus annulatus | reverse complement strand
TAAACATATTTATATTGATATTTATATTTATATTGCTTAAAAATAGGCGGCCGATGGAGGCTCATATGTCCGATACATGGCTTATTGTTATTATTACCTACCATCTATTTTTTTTCTTAAGCAACATAACCAACATGTACAGATTTAAAAACTTATCTCTCCAGCCGGGGGCGTCGCTTCTGTAGATATTGTGGTTAGCTAGACAAAAAAAAAGTTTCTTGTTTAATTAGTTAGTCATGCGACATAATGTGTTCATCAACAATAAAATAATTACTATCAATAAACTTTTACACAGTAGTCCTACAAAGATCCCCTCAATTTCAAGGTCTATGATGTGAGGCTGAAGACAGTAGGGAGGGGAAGTAGATGAGGAAGAGGAAGATTGAGAATTTCTGACTATTCAGACCTGGTCACCGAACATGGATAAACCATTTCGATTCTGAATTGTGATCTTTCACCAGAGCAATACTGAGAGTATCTACCACTCTGGAACGTGCCGCAAATATACTGTATTTTATTTTTATATTAATTAAATGTGAAATAACACAGATTAGTTAAATTAAATGTATTTGCGCCCGCCAGGATTTGAACCCGTGTCCTCTGGATTCGTAGTCGAGGATCACTGCGCGATCCCGGAGGTCATCTTTACTGTTGCTGTTTGCAAATAACAAATATTTTCTACCAAAATTAAATAAGTTTTATAACTACGACCTGCAAAAATCCATTTGAGGAAATGATGTCATCAAACTGCACTACATAACATTGTTTGATTATTATTTTACGTAGGTGAGCCAAGAAAGTTTATCCAGTAAAGACCTTTTCCCTAAGAACTCACTAATGTAAACATAAATTCAGTCAATTAAATACAACCATCAGATGGTGATAGTAATAAGGCCTAATGAGCCGTAGTACTAGTTAGATAGACATTATGAGGGGTATTTGTATAAGCCCCAGCTAGTTAGCAGAGGATTATGAAAGAATCCACAAAATCAAAAGGTGAGCCAAGAAGTATTTTATTTATTTTAATGTTTTATTCTCCTACAAATCATTGAGATAACCTGTCATGGTAGCGACTATCAGCTCCATGCCTTCACAACCCAGATACTTAAGACAAAGGGAACGAGTCAGGTTGGAATGCTGTCCTTGTTCTGCCGGTATTTCATTCAGAAGAAATTAGCGCCATTGATCCCTTCAGCACCGGGCCATAGCCGGAAAACTTGCTAAACGCGCACCCAACATTTGAACACGGTTGACATTCAACACACGAAAACGGATCGCTTGTACAACTCGTTGTTTTCAACAGCTCGGCTGTGAAATGATTTGCCGGCCTCTGTTTCCTCCCTCCTACAACATGGGCCTCTTCAAGACCCAGGTTTACTAATTTATTTCCTCAGAAAAACCCTACACACAACATCCCTAAAGATGACATAGGCCCTGAGGGAAATTACTTCTATGTAAAAAAAAAAGATAGTCAACAAATTAACCTAATGATAAACGACTAAATTGATTATATTATATTTAAATTTCGCTGTCCATTCAACAAATTAAAAAAGGTGGTAGTTGTCTGGTACACTTTGATGAAAGCATCCCCCAACGCACTCTATTGTGATGCTAAGAGTAAGTATCGAGCTTTACATCGACTACTGATCTTCCAAAAAGCTCAGCCATCTGTAAAAGGCTAGCAGATTATTCAATAGCGACCAGCTGCTAACCCTGTCACCAGGGGCGGCTCGTGACTTTTTAGGTTGCTAGAGTGCTGAGATTGAAAAATACGACGTTGTTGATGTTGTTGTAGACGAAAATGATTTTATTTTATTAAAAAATATATATATTTTGTATCAAGATTTTTCAGTTTTGGTGGGTCATATGACCCCCCCAAACTGAAAAATCTTGAAAATCTTCATACAATATATATTTTTATATGTATTTTTTTAAATTCATTTTCGGCCACAACAACATCAATCATGACGTTTTTTTTCAATCTTAGCACTCTAGCACACTAAAGATCACGAGCCGCCACTGCCTGTCACACCTGCTTGACTTTGTGGAAAATATATATTTTTTTACACATCAGTTGTAAGCATAATTTACAGTAATATAGTACAAGTTTCTCAAACTACCAACATCTGACTTTCCTGCCTCATTCGATCCGAGCCTCTTTAAGACACGCCTTGAAAAAATCCCTTTCTTAACCCACCTCACAACGTCTCCCAATGCCCAATGAGGTGGCCATATAGTTCTTCTGGTAATACAGTGCAGACGGAGTTCTTGGCAAAATACAATAAATGAGGTACCTGTGAGCACCTGAAAAAGGGAAAAATTAAAAATAATTAAAACAGACTTCATTTCAAATAAGTATATTTAGAAAAATCACAGCATGCATCATAAACACTTATGATGTACGCATACATCTTTCTTAACATACATTTTAACAAACTAATACATGACATAACGAAAATTAAGATCTTGTCATATTTAATGGTTCACATGCATTTCTTAAATAGTACATATTCGATAGATAATCTGGTAGAAAATACAATATTTTCAGAAATAGCAATAATTTTAACTTTAATAAATAAATAAAAAAAACTAGTAATAATATAACAGTCAATTAGTAAATCTATAGGAATTTTTATATTGCATATATTTTTTGTATTGGATTCTTAATACAAATATGCATGTATGTATTTTTAAGTAAAACATTTATTTGTAAAGAGATGTTCTTTGTACAGAGATGAAGAGATGGTCTGCATCCAATGAAATGAAAAATACTTTAAGAAATGCTGCAAGTAGCCCAAAAATATTTGCCACAGATATGACTTACTTTGGAATTCAGATGTAAAAATGTTTCTTGTTTATTTACTAACAATAAATTACAATAAAGTGTGATAAATTGATGAATAGACTTTGTGAAAAGGTAACAACTCCATTACAAAGCTTTGACTTTGAGTTGCTTCATCTTGGGGGTTTTCTTCTTCAACTGCCTCTTTTGTTCCTTCTTCTCCCAACGGCGCTGCTTCTCTGGATCCTCCTCCTGTCAAAAAAAATGTTCTCATTATTCTAGAATATCCACCCTTTCAGCATGTAGTTCCCTTTTGAATTTTATACTTTTCTACCCATAACAGTTGCTCACATACAAACACAGTTGTAAAAAGCTAAATATATTTGACATTTACAATAGCGTGATTCTTGTGACTGATGGCTGGAAATTAGCAAGTTTAATGTCCGGTTGTAATGTTGTCCGCTACAAATGAAGATGTCTTTTATTCATAACATCAAGAAAGTTACGGTGAGATTTTGAGAACAGATGAACTGAACCTGACTAAATTCAGATTCAACAAGATAAGATGTGGAAAGTGTAAACAAATATAAATCTCCCAGAACTGTAGAAATGTGTCAACTATTTCACCACTTTTCCAGTAATTATCTTTGCTATGTTTATATTTATCTTAAGATTTCGTATTACACACTTTGCAGTTCTTCGTGACATTCAAATAATTTTATTGTGACTGTGACCCCCAAAGAGCTTTTTCTGGCTCCCCAAAAGTTGATTTTATGGCTTTGGTTCACTTCTATAATGCTAAGGGGGCCACACGGATGAGATAGGAGAAACATTGCTCTAATTATCTGCAGCTATAATTATAAACCTGATAAATGTGGCTGTATTATAAATATATATACAGCTTTCCATTCGCTGTAGTCCGTATTCTTCAAACGACATTAGTGAGACCTTCACTAATATCTTTATACATCAGATTTAGAATAAATATGTAATAATAAACTAGGAATTAGGCAAAACTTGATAGGAATTGGTAATTTAAGCTAGCAACTTACGGCCATTATGCGATCCTTCTCGATCTTCCTCTTTTCCTCTCTCTTCTGAACAGCTAACTGCTGCCTGGCGGCGTGTGTGCTGCGAAGGAACGCCTCTTCAACCTTCTGACGGTTACGCTCAGATTTCACGGCGGCCTAAAAAAAAACAATATTAGCAAACACTTAAAAACATACAGTATTATTTTCAATGGCTGTTTTTAACAAACAGAGCTAAGGAGGGCCCAATATCTATGGCAAAAAGCATAATACACAAACAGCGTTGTGCAATACGAGAAAAAAAATTGATTTGCAGCATTGCAGGTTTAATCACAGAAATAGAAAAAAACATTCCTAGCCAGATGTATTATAGAAAGCAGTAATATCTATGGACATGAAACGTTTTTGACATGGAATTTAGTTTTCGGCCATTCACACATTGCATTTTTTTCTAAAAGAAATCTGTTATTTGACCACTAACCACTTTTAACACTTTGAACATGTTAAATGTTCATCATGTCTTTTCAGATGAAATATTGAAGTACCAAGATGATCAAAATTCAAGATTTGGTTCCCTTCAAACATAAATGATTTTAAATGTCATTTTTTGGTTGTTCTGCATATAAATATAATAACCACCTAGGCAAAAAGACAAACAAATCAATGAAACATGACTCCCATGTGTTGTCAATCCATACGAAATTCAGATGGTAAAAAATTGCATTATGTTAATAAAAAAATTATAACATAAAATACAATATATTAAAATAAAAATTTTAACCTAAAATATTTATCGGAACACATTGCAGAACATTTTTAATTTTTTTGAATAAGCTATCAAGGACCTTACTGCATAAATGAATTGTCTCTGATAACATATTTTTCTGACAAAAAACATTCATCTCAATAGAAATAGTATGGTCCTGCTGCTGAAAACTTGGTTACAACCTTTCCTTTTGGTACACGCATCGTTTACGAGAAAGAGGGAAAGGTAACGAGGGATCTATCAGCAGAATGTATTTACCTCCTTGGAGAGGCGGAACCTCTTGAGCTTCTCCAGCATGTAGAACATGAGCGCCAGTAGCGGCTTCATGGCTTCGCAGGCGCCGGCCACGCCTGCCACCGACACGGGCACCGTGAGGCTCATGAACAGTACCCGCTGGCACTCGGGCAGCTTCGTGGAACCAGTCTCCCTGCGAATAGTCAATATATATTATATGAAAAAAATTATTAGAATTCATATTGTCTGCACAAAGTGTACTGTAGTTTCAAACGTTCAACTGTCCCTGAATCTAGCATCACAGGTTTGTTTGGTTTCGTGGACCATTTGTGTATAAGATGGTTTTCGTAGTTATATCAATGCGAAAGAGGACACAAAACTTAATATAATGGACATATTTATCACAAAAATACCATTTTTTAATTTTTTATATATTAACCTGCACGAAGAATGGGTAAAAATTGATGTTTCATCATGATTCATTAAAATATACTTTTTTCATTTTGCTTTCACACAGTATTACAATAATTCACAACTAAAATTAGAAACAACAAGAAAATAAACTTTTTTTCCCAATTTCATCGATGTATTTTGCATTTGAAAATACAACACTTTGACATAATAAACAAGAAATTGTACATAAGAATTAATATGAGTAAGTATACCTACAACAAACAAATAAATAACTTATTTTTAGTGTGAAACGGGCAAATTAAATAAAAATCAACAAAATAATTAAATTTCTGTAAGTGGAAATATAATGGAATTAGACTCACTCAGTCTGTTTAGGTCCGGAGAACTGATCGCTGATGTGAATGTATTCGATGAGATGACCATACTTCTCAATGGCGGCACAGACTCTTTGATCGAGCAGTGCCTGACTAGATTCTACCAGTTCAGACAGAATGGAGAAGGATTCTGGCAAGCCGCAACGGTCGCCAGAACGCTTCTCACCACAGAAGACGCTCTATAAAATAAATAAACAATTATTATTACTAATAAAGAAAAACTATTAACGTTGTAATAAAAAAAACTCAGCAATTGTACTTCAGCGTAAAAGTAATATGATATGTTTTCACTTTGAATGAAAAACTGCTCATCTCGACACGAGACTACCCTAGTGAGATGAGGGGCTTATGTTTTACTTTTGTTTTATAATTTTAAGTATAAATAAATAATGTTTTTGTTGCAATTAATATTAAATCGGTCCATAAAAAAAATTCCAGAGATAAAATAAATGACATAATAGTCTCAGAACAGACATTGTCTAGTGAGGCGGGTAATGTATGTGGAAAAAATAAATAATAAACGCCCTGGTTGCCAGCGATGAAATGATAATAAAAAAGAGCATCCTTACCAAATCGGCCATGTCCTTGCCCAATTTAGCGGCTATCTTCTTCTGTGCCACGCAAAGAACAAATTGATCCATGTCATCTTTTCCTAAATCCACTCTAATCAATAAATTGTCTAAAGTAGGCCGAACCAGACCGATCCCCAAGTGCACCAAGTCTTGTCTCTGAAATAGAAAGTAACAGTATCAGTAAAGTGTAGATTAAATAATTCATATTAAAGGAACAAGTTAAATATGAAACGCAATGGTTTATTGTTTGACTGTTTGCGAGAGTCGTGCACATCTTCATGGAGATTCGTTTATTTTAATGATAAAATGAAATAATTCAACGGGCCGGAGGATTTTTAATTACATCTTAAATTGCTTTTGTGCATAATATAGAAAAATATTTTTCAAACTATGACGATAAAAGTTTAAACTTATAAGTTTAAAAATAATGGTAGCAGTACAACTGGTGACAGCTCCTACGAATTTTACATGAATCTCAATCGCTGCATGGCTTGAAAAAAAAGTAGAGATATAAAAAAATCTAAGTCATATCACTAAAAACATTTTAACTATGTACCAGTAAAAGAAAACGGGCTTTACCACAAATATTATGACATAAAACATATCCACCTCATTTTTATGTATGTATTAATTATTGAGACAACAAACAGTACTCTGGTTTTTAGATAGTTGGGTTTAGGTTCATACCTTGATTAGTTTGAGAGTGAGAAGCATGCCTTCGCAACAAGTTCTCCCGCTGCACCACATGGTGTAACAGTGCTCCGCTTCTTTCCTCCATCCACCTGCTTCACCACCCCCTTCTTCACCTGAGAAAATAGGTATAAAATATGTCATCAGAAACTTCAATCCAAATCATCTCCCTGCAGCCTTTCCCGCAATTTAGCATATATGTAATATATTCTTATAGCGACAGTATTAACTTCTAAAATCAACAAGCTGAAATAATTCATTAATTTGAAAGACCAACCCCAATTTGGACCGGTACTCCGTATGCCAATTTATCAAAAAGTCAATCATATCATTAGCTTTTCATTAGACACGCACCAATGTCAAATTACACATGTACTAGTTTTTAACCTCTATTGGGCATTCATCATTATCTTTTCAGAAGTTTTTCCTATAAATCTGTTGTTCACATATTTAAATGAACCGTAATCGCTTGTCAACGAAATAATCAATCCGTAGAGATATTTTGCATTGCGTTAAATTTGCTACAAGTCAAGTAATAAATATTTTAAATTTACTTACATCAGTACAGCAGAAAAAAAACGATTTTCAAAGTGATATTACTGTTTGTATTACAGGAATACTATGCAACTTTATTTTTATTTGGAAGGACATTTATTCAAAATACAAAAAAATGTTCACATTTCTTAACCAAACTTTTTTTAGTGACAAAAGATTTTCAGAACTTTCTAAACTTAGCATAGCTGCCAGACCTACAGCTGTAGATATGAAGTCAGTAAAAAGCAATATTTCGTAGGAAATAAGATGAAGAGTTCTCACCGACTAGTGTGAAGTTATCCTGCAGCATGGGACGGTGCAGGTTGCTGAACGCTGTGGCGATGGAGAGGTTCTTGGAACGGCCGGTCAGGAAGTTGACGGCATAGATGAGCAGCCCCACAGCCAGTAGGCACTCTGCCCAGTATGCCTCCCAGCGAGCCCTCACCATAATAGGAACCTGGAGAATATACAACATATTAAAGAAAGAATATTATCAAAAAGGTGTCATGCATTCAACCTTCTGTAAGCTAAGTCCTCTATCATTGCACAGGCAAAATATCCAGTTTTTATGATGGTAGTAGAGAGAATTAAAATATTTCAGGTTATTATTAACCCAAGAATGTTTATATTTCTTCTTAATGTTTTTAATGCTGATAATTGTAACAACAGATGTATTGGTCATGATTAGACATTGGGTTATACCTATGCGTTTGCATATTGGGGCACTTTTTAGTCAATATGTGTTTTGCATATTTCAATCTCCGATCACAAGAGACCGCCAAGTGAAACAGAATAAAAATTAACTCTGTTACCGCATTACAAAGCATGGAAAAATGGAAACAATAAGTTTGCCAGACTAAAGAAAAAATAATTGTCATTCTAGTATGTATTCCATTGAAAATACACCACAATAATAGGCTCAACATTATCATTTTCTTCCCCTCATCCTAGTTGGGTCGGAGATCGATCCCTTTGGTGCCGCCAGGGGTCCCTGTTCTACTCGAGTGGCCTCAGTCCATTGCAGGCCCAGACTCAACTCGCACGGCTTCTGGGCACGGCAAGTCTGGGGCGGCCAGCTGGACATTTAGACAGATTTTTTTACAATACCTAATATTAATTTTATTCCTGTGAAATACTTTACCTTTGTGATGGTGATCTTGGGCTGTTCTTGATTGGGCTGATTTGGCAAACCATCATCAGCAAAACCTTCAAACTCCTCAGGATCTTGGAAGTGCTCAAACTCATTGTCTTCATCCTGCAAAATAAGCCATTGAGAGAAGTTAATGTGTGAAACTAAATCAGGGAATGAACACCATTGAAAACCTGATGCTGTGAGACAGGTAACAACTAAGCTGAAGAAGATTAAAGGCAGAAACCTTAGTAATCAAATAAACAATAAAGCAATGATCCCTGCGAAAATATAGCATGTTCATAAATGAGCATAATAATAATTATGTATTGGTTTTTACAACACCAGCAGTTACTAACTACCCAGTTTTGTGAGAGTGTTAACATTCTTTTTTCAAAGTCTTTTTACTTATTAAACATTTGAAAAATATGGAACATACAGTATTACGTGTCGTCTTCTTTTTAGCAAGTTAAGTTTATTTCAATACTCCTTTCCTCTGATGGAAATGACGTTGCAATCTGAAAATAGTTGCAATGACATAGAAATTTGAGAAAGAAATAGATTTTCTGCTTTATTATTAACTATAGCATTCAAAAAGGCATATTCAAGTCCTAATCTAAAGCATATCTATTCTTATCTACATGCTGGAATAAACACTCCTTAGGATGAATTTTCCATAAAAACATAATTAAAAAGATATTGAATTCTTCAATATACACCTGATTTGTACTATAGATTTGACCGAGTTTAGTGGCAATAATTTTTTTAAGTAATCAGCTCATTCGCTAGGTTAGATCTATAAATGATGAACAGACAACATAATATATTCAAAATTTTACATGAGAGGAAAATAATGTTTAGTATTTTTATACTCTCCATATGGCAATAAAAAGGGTGATCTTATGACACACTTGCTTAGATGTTGTGGAGAAACTAAAATAACAAATGCGTCTTTCGAAATATGTGTTATTTGGTTTCGTAAAAGTGTTAGTTAAGATATTTTGGCTGTTAGCCATCGGTCTCTCTAGCAAAATTTGTTTTTAATCCCTTCAATCTTACCTCAACAAGCATGTCATCGTCCCCATCATCCACATTAATAAACTGCGGGGGCTGCTGCTGGTGCTGGGATGGCATGCCGGCGGCCAGGTCCTCGTCAGCATCAAACTGCTCAAACTCCGCAAACTCGTTGTCCTCCAGGAGTCCTCCGTCGTCTAGCCCCCCTCCAGCTGCCACCAGGAGGTAGCACCCCGTCAGCAGCAGGGCTGCGGTTAATAGGCGCATTGTGCCTAGCTTACTGCTTCTGTAATAACAAATATCACGTTAGTTACAAAACAAATAAAATATTAAAGTTTCAATTTCAAAATGAAAGCAGGATGCGTGCAATAATACTATACGTTGAGGAATCGATTCAAATCACAGGTCCAAACCAAAGTTCAATCAAAACCTATCAACAGGGTGTTGAGCAATTGAGAATAATTGAACTTAAGTCACCCAAAAGTTTGTTCAGTATGTAAACATCAGAGTAGTTCATTTCAATTGATATTATGTTTGCTCTGTTTGATGAAATATGCAAAACAATATCAACAATTATTGCAAAAGGATTTTTTTATTGAAAAATAAGCTGTTTATCAACATGTTGAAAATTAAGAGTAATATTTTTACTGGTAGATGAAAAATTAGGGCTAAATAGTTCACAAGTATTTATTTATATTAAATCAATTCACAAAATGAGTAAATCTAACTAAGCTCTTGACACCACTGATGACGTTCGACACAAATATTGGGCACTTCCTTAATATAATCTAATTAGAATCACGATAGTTTTTATGCGTAAAGATATATTAGTAATTAATTGAGTGAATTAGAGATATACTAACATTTATGTTACTTTGTGATCAGTTGATAGGTTTTATCACGAAATTTAAGTAATGTCAAGATTTAGAGGTTATTTTGAGATTCATAACCCAGTTTAAATTTACACCGATACGTACTTTGAATTAGCTCTCCTACTCTTAATCCATTCAAAAATACTGGTAAAAAATACGTACCATAACCTTAAATATAAACTGAAGGATTATTTAAATCTAACTTTTTAAACCTGCAACAAATTTACGTATTAAAAATATTCTGATTATAGTTTGTACGTTTGTAGTTTCTAAATTTCGCCATTTATCAAAGTGCTGCCAATTGAGGCATAAGAAAATTGCCATACAACAAAAAAACATCATGTGACAAAGTATTTTTATTATTTTTGGCAACTAGCGGGAAATTTGAAATAAATATTAATAATTTCATAAAAATTCGTAAACGTCATGATTATATTATTGTCTTCTTTCAAACTGTTATTAATGATAAAAGATTAATTATTAGCAGTAGCTATTAAATATATTTTGTCCAAGTATGACATTCACTTTTGTAATTGCAAATCTGGTGCTTCAAATTCAATTACTATTAAGTCAATATACTTTTTTGTTTGTTAGATTTATTCAATGTTAATCTTTTTGATATTCGAGTAAATTATTTTAATGTGTGTATTTAATATAAATAATTTAATAGGATAGATTTCTAAAACTTCCATAATCTAACCTACATGATATGCAAGTTATGATATAATATACATAAATATACAATGATCATACATTTCCCGGAAGAAATTTTACTAGTTATTTTAAAAATATTTTCGTTACTTGGTTTGAGCTATTTTACCATAGTATTATTTTAGAAAAGCGCGTCATATTTTACAAATCTCTTGATTCGCTATTATTTCGTCAGTTCTAAATATAATATCTTATCTGAAATCTGGAACTTATATAAAATCGTAAAATTTAGAAATAACATAACTTTTGGCTTTTTGATTTTTCAATAATAAACTCAATTTCGGTCACAACGAAATGTAAACTGTATAATCAATTTAAGTTAGTTAACTATTGATTTTGCAAATTGCACCCGGAACGTGATTATAATCGCTTTTTAAAAATAAACTAAAGATTTGCAAAAATAATGTATTTTTTAGACGTAAAAATGAAAAATAGTGAATGCTAGTAATTATCATTTATAATGTAATCGTAGGTTAAACGTATTCTATAGTGAAAAATAAAGATACAATGTAAAATTATTTTCAATAAATATCATCTTTGATCGTTTTCGTTTTCGAGAGAGTGGCAAAAAGCCGCGCCTGTGACTTTACGTTTTACATAAATTCAATAGAAAATAATTATACTAAACATGCCCACATCGACATAATATTTCCCACATACAAAAGCAGCACACGGCTCTCGGCTATAATTATTCCTGTAGGTATACATAATAATATTACGTAGGTATTCGTCCGTGTACTCACCGGTACTACATACATACCACAACAATGTATGCGTTCATAAAATTTTGTTTATAAGTATGCAATCTTATAAAACGAAAATACTTGACATTAAAACGTTGGATGAATTTTAAAATGCATGTGCATCTTATTCGGACACTTTCAAAATTGGAAATAAAGGGTAGTCTGTATTGTAAGAAGAGAAATGAATAAAATAAGATATAAGTAATATTAGTTAGTTAGTTTGTTGGAAATGCATTAAAGTTCGCGAGCCGGCGATGGTGGGGGGCCACTGTAATATTGATTGTAGCGAGCTGCGAGGGGTGTGGCGGGGAAGTGGCGTACCCAGTACCCACTCGAGTTATTTTGCGTCTGGCTCTTTCGTGTAATTTTATTATTGTTTTAAATCATTAATGACGTTAAAAATACAATTTCCGCGCGACAAATACAATATTACATAAATTTTAGAGGTGAGTTATCTTATTTTATAATGTGTTTACATGAATATTTGTTCAATCTTGTCGTAATTATTATTCTACAAAATAATTAACAATCCGAAATGCCGTCGCGAAGCGTAGGTAATACATTTGTATAGGTACGCGTTTTTTACAGCATACGTTCTAAAAATAAAAGTATCAATTAATATTGTGGCGGTTCCCTCTCCCAAGTGGATTACTTATGATTTTAAAATTATATCATCATTGTCATCGTAATATAAAATATATATTTTGCCGACATGTTTTCGTCTTTGTTGACATTTTTCTGACAATGGATAGAATATTCTGGACAGGTTATGTTTTTAGCATGTACCTTCAACTCGTTTTTTTTTTTTTTAACAGATGCAGTCCGCGACGAGTGATAAGACATTTCACCTGAAGTGGAATAACCACTTACAGAACCTCAGTCAGTTATTTACGACGATATACTCCTCATCAGCCCTCGCTGATGTCACCCTATCTTGTCGAGATGGATCCATACGGGCTCACAAGCTGGTGCTGTCAGCCTGCAGTCCTTACTTCGAGCAGATCTTCAAGGAGAACCCTTGCAAGCACCCTGTCATCATTCTCAAAGGAATCCCTTATGCGGAGATCAACTTGCTCGTTGAATTTATGTACAAAGGATCCGTAGATGTTCAGGAACTAGATTTGCAATCTTTAATGCACACAGCATCTGAATTGGAAATCAGGGGACTGGCGTATGAAGTGAGGAAAGATGCTTCCAGCTTGTTGAATGTGAACCTAAATGAGTATCCAGCGTTTCCTGTAACTCCGGCACCGGTTCAAGAAAACAACTTTACACCAAATTTCGAAGCTGCCAATCCAACTTGCAGTTCTCCTTATGATTCTACCCCACGAACTGTCAACCCCTATCAGACAAACCTGGAGCGGCTGCGACAGATACACATGTACCAGCAGGCCATGTGTCGCAATACTCCGTACACGCCAAACAACGCACCGGCGCAGTCGGCCGACGGATCTGCTACAAAACGTAAGAGGAGAGGAGATGAACCGATGCCCGCCACTACGACCACTGCTGTTAAAAACATTCTCGCTGCAGCTGTCAAGGAACTAGAAGAAAATAAGAATAAAAAGACATCGACGTGTATTCAAACGGAAGATGAAATTGAGGTGGTGACTATGAAATTGGAACGAGAAGAAGTGGAAGAAGAAGAAGCTCCGTTGCACGGTCGGGACACAAGGTTTAAAGGGAAGAAACGAGTCTCTGTTGGAATGCAAAATGATTACTCTCCAATGATAGCTAAAGTTAGGACAGGTAAGAAGAATTGTTATTCCTTCTGTCCTACAGTTTCCGATCACAGAGTTCGAAGGGCATTTAATGTTCTGTTAACAAACAGCTCAATCTTTCTTTTTTCTAATTGGCTTTTTGAGATCAGGACATCGCTTAACCATGGCATAATACCCAGGAGATAACAATTTAGTATTTACTCACTAATCTAAGTACTTATACCTAGTCTCTTATCTTTTTCCTCCCAAACTAAAAATAACACCGATTCTTTTAATGCTTAAAATTATCTTTTTTATTTGATTTTTACCATCCATTTTGTATGAAAAACATCAGTAACCAATATAATAGTTTTATTTCATGGGTTCATAGTTCATGTTGAATAATACATAATTTAAACATATCTTTTCAAGTCTTAAATTTAGGTAAATATTGAACATTTAAGCTGCTTAAATTTTCTATTGTAGCAACAATAGTGTTATTATTAAATACTTTAATTTTTAACGTAATGTGTTTCACGAATAGTGTCAAAATCAACTGTCCTAAAAATACAGTGTTCAGATTTTTACATTTTCCAAGATGTTATTTTACTTGAAAAATAAAGGCAGGTTATTACATTTTAATTAAATAAAAAATGGTAAAATAACTTAAATTGAAAATTCTTTTTTTTTTTAATTTTCACGTAAAATCAAAATAGCTATGGCATCAAAAGAATTAAAGGTTAGTAGCCGAGTTAACAAATGCGTCGGGTTCCCATCCAGGCGTTTTGGGCTCAATTCCTCTGCTAGCTACGTCATTCATCATTGCACAAACAACATTTTCCGCTTATTATGATGGTAGTAGGAGCTTTCAAATATTGTCAGGTTATTCGTAACCCGGGAATGTTAGTCTTTCTATAAAAAAATTAAAGCCATAAAACATGATGTAATATAATTGTTGCCAACATAGATTTTGAATAACTTATCTGTTTATTTTTATAACTTTCAAGATAAATAATTTCACACAAATAATAGTAATATCAGTTCATATTGTAATAGTTTTTGTTGTTGTTACAAATACCAATTATTAATGTATTTT
Organism: Drusus annulatus; assembly: GCA_022651775.1. Lineage (NCBI taxonomy): Eukaryota > Metazoa > Arthropoda > Insecta > Trichoptera > Limnephilidae > Drusus > Drusus annulatus. The sequence continues at coordinate 11,384 of JAGWCC010001444.1, read as the reverse complement.
TGTTTAGATACCAGCATTAGTTAAACCGCATTACTAAGTACCCATTAAAAGTTATCAAGATAATAACAATAGGGGGGTCCAAGGTTATTCGGACTATATTTTATTATATTTATTATTCAATGTTTGCATAAAATTATGCCTTGAGTTTTTATGTGGTTAAACACTGTAACGAATTTAATATTATTATATTGCAAATCATTGATTACACAATTTTATTATGCAAAATATGATAAAGACAATAGTAATAGCATATTATTATAAAACCTTTGCATGTATGTAGTTGAATTCGCCACACACCTACTTTCACCTTTAGACTGTAAATAGTTTATCATTGTAGCAACTGATGTTTATTTAACACAAATTATTTAATAAATATATATTTATTTTTTTACTGCTTGTAGTACTGTCACACCAAACACCTGAATTTATGACTTTAATGATTTATTTATTTACTTATTTTATTTTATATTGTAATGATTGAGTTATAGTATCACCTGAATTAAAAATATTATCGAAATAGATGGAGGTACCTTAGAATTAATTCAACCAGGCAAAAATATGTGATGTAGAGTTTTAGAATATGGCTACTTTATTTACAAAAAAAGTATATTTGAATATTCTGTCCTTTAGGAAAACCTCAAGCCAGGGTCAGCACAGCAACTGCTTCCGCTCTAACCGACTCAAAATATGGTGAGTGGGTCGGTTAGCTTAGCTGAAAAGTAAAAAAAAAAAGATTAAACTCCAACATTTGGAATTGTATAAAGAAATCAATCGTCTGAATCTTGTAAAACCGATTCAGAATAAGAACATTGTATGTATTCCATAGATTTTCACAAAACATTGATATTTTCTAATGATTGTTCTTTCTTTAAATTCGAAATGTCGGAATTTCTCTATGTTGTATTGTGACTGTTTTCAATGCTTGGCTGTCTTGTGTGTAGAATGGAATTTTGTCTCTGTTTTACTTCCTTTTTTATGTTCTTGTTCTTGTTTAATGTCGATTTAAGAAGTTCTTGACAGAATATTGAAATGTTTTTTTTTTTCTTTCTAGTAACACCAACCCCTGTGCACCAAGAAATCACCCAAACATATGGAACCGGTATATTGAAATGTGTGGATCTGGAGAATCTGCGTGAATCTCATGACGATGTTGGGCCGATATTGGACGATAATGATGACTCTTCTGCCCTCGGTAAATATTCATTCATTCAAAATTTTGAATTAGTACCCGTTGAGTTTTAATCATAATAAAAGATTATCTATAAATAATATGAATGAAGCGAGAAATGCGTGTCATGAGAGAGTTGTGTTGTGTTGATGGTTAGTTAATTATATAAACATATCATACGTTATTTACTGTATTTTTTTTAGATACTTCCGATGAAAATAATCTCTTGGTGGAAACTGCATTTGAGAGCGTTGGTCATGACGACGATTACGACAGCAGTGATTCCAAGCAGGACCCCAACATCAAGTCTGAGAAGGTCTTCAAATGCGACCTGTGTGACCTGAGGTATACAATCAATTAATTATTTGCCTAATATATTTCTGCTATAACGGCATGTGCATACAAGATCAATATATAGATGCTACCTAATTTTATAAATAATCAAGTCAAGTGATTTAAAAAATTTAATTTAATTTTCTACTTAAATAATTTCAGTATGAATAAAGTCAATACGCCAATACTCAAATTCTGAAAGAACAACTTAAAAATAATAAATACTATGTATATAAATTGAAGTTGGACTGTCTAGAATCGGAGTGTAAGTCTAATGTATTTGAAGAATACAGGGAAAGAATGTATATTATCGCTTGCTGTATCATTGATAGCGACATGTTTCTTTCTTTTTGCTAGATGACAATTCATAGTTTTCCCTATAAAGAAAGATATCGAATTTTTTTTTTGCCTGTTTCCAATTTAAATACACATATTTCGTTTTTTTCAACAAAATGTTGAGAGAAGGTAATCCTAATGTAGTACAACATCACATCCTCAGTTCAATTTTTACATTCAGGTTACATAGCGCATTTCCTCCTGTAATCTTCATGTCGAGGCAAGCACTGGCTGTATTTGCACCATTGACCTGTTTCTTTAAGTTAATTTTTGTTATGTTTATGTACCTGGCCTTTTGTCGAGGTGGTTCTTTGGCTAACAGACTTTGTATTGAGCCTTATATTGTCCCTGTTCAAACAAAAGTCATCAACCCCAAGCACACATTAAAAACACCCTGCAATACCAGAATTTGAAAAGTCAACAGCCCTATAGCTAGTTAATGCTTTTGTTCTAAAATACATATTATAATGTGATAATCATAAAGAGTGTTGCACACGCCCCTCATTCTTATGTATATACACCAGGAAGACAATGAAGAGGTTAAGAACATACAAATTTGATACTTCTTTAATATATCAAATTTCCAATTCTGAAATGATTCAAACCGTGTTTTCAAGGATGTTGACTTTTTCCTGAACAATGATATCTGTGGGAAAGCATACTGCCAAAAGCCATTTCAAAAATAATAAAAATAAAAAATTCCCTTTATTTATGAAACATGAGTTCTTGGCATTGTTGGTAGTCGTCTAGACAGAAAGTTTTAATGGATGACATAATAATCTTTCTTTACACAGAATTCAACCTTAGACTGGTTGATTTCTAAACCTTATTTAAAATAATTTCCTGTTGTATCCAATGATTCATACGATCAAGATCAGACAAAAGTTGAAAGCAATTGGATGTAATTTTTTTTTTCAAACAACTGATTAAATAAAATCAGTTGAAATTATTATGAAACAAAAAAAATACTCCCCGTTGTTAAAATTCTTGCGAATGTCTCTTATTTAAATGTTGTTATTTAAATAAAGACAAACATTCTCAGGTTACAAATAACCTGACAGTATTTGAATTCCTCCTACTGCCATCATAATAGTGGGGAAATATTGCTTGAGCAATGACGGACGACTTAGCTAGGCAGAGGATTGAACCCGCTAGGATCCGCTTTGGACCACTCAACCAACTAACCAATCAAATTAAGAATTGTATTCATATGACACTTTTAAAAAGCACCGTGCATGTACAATCGTACTCATAGAATAGACAATGTTGCTAGCGGAGTATTAAGAATGATATTTTGGGAAAATGAGAATCTATTCATTGAAGAAATCAACATCAGGGATTTTGACAAAAGTATTTTTTTTAAATCATCAGAACCGTTACCGTTGAATCACTACTTTAATCCTTATATTCCTCTATCTTTTTCATGAACAGTTTATTATTATTCCCATTGTTTTAATCACATTGAAGTAGATTGTAGATGATATTGACCGATGACACATTAGATATAGTATTAGTCAGCTCTATTCTGCTTACTGCTTTGAACAATAATTATGTTTAATTTGTGCATTATCAGCCCACAATAACAGGTGCCTTTAATGTATTGCTTCAATAAACAGTGTTCTCTATAAACATACACACACACACACACACACACACACACACATATTTTTATTACTTAGTCTATTGGAAATCTAAAGAAATCTATTTTAATGTTGAAATTACAATTTTTGTTATCGTCATAATGATACTATAGACATGAAAACATTTATTTTCTCGAATAATATTCTAAAATGAAAAACATTGGTAAATCTTTTAATATTTAACATATTTCTTTTTTATCAATGTATATTCATAAGATATATTATTTATTATTGGGCAAGTTTATAATTTTATCTCTTAACCTAATAATATTATGACATGTTTGAAACTTAATTTCTTTTAAGTTAAAATTAAATTCAACTATGGAAAAGCTTGAGTATCTGTCAATCTTTACAATTGAAGGCAAATACCAAAAAACTCTAATATTAACAAGTATCACTTGGCATTTCATTGAAGCAGATTCTTCTCTGCGTAAGTCATTTTCCATTTGACTGGAAAGAAAATATACTGCCAGCAGTTTCAGTTACTAGAAATTTGCAGTGATAATCTCCCATACACTTGAAAAACTTGATTTCACTTCTCACATTAATTTATTTGAACAAATTTCATTTCACAATGAATGAAGCAATGATAGATTTGCAGTGAAAACTTACTTTAATAGAAACATGTTGTTTAACTTTTTCGCTCTCCTGAGATGTAATCTTTTTGAACTTCTGGTCATATACTCCAGTCCTCCCATCCTAGAATTGTATTATTATAATTTTGTCATATTTTTACTGCACAAACAATTATGAATGATATTTTTCATCTATGGTAAACGGCAAATTCCTTCAACTCGTTTTTACTTATATAATTTAGTAGATTAGACCTTGTGTGTAACTTTTTGTCCACGGCTGGTCGTGTCTCGTGTTCTGTGATGTGACGTGGTGTGTGTTTGTCGGTTGGTCGTGTGCAGAGCAGGTGGATAATGGGTTGTTTCGGTTGTTGTGTTGGTCCACAGCTATAGTCGGAGCGACCACATGGTCCGCCACCGAAGGACCCACAGCGGGGACCGGCCCTTCAAGTGCAATTCCTGCCCCTACAGGTGCATACCCTCTACCTCTACCCTAGGTTAAACTGTACCCAAACGTACCGCAAGTATGGGTGTGCTTTTATACTTTACCACTCAGTTCACGTCACTAAAGCGTTGTTTCTCGTGCCTCCAGCCCGTGCTTATTCTTGGTTCACCGTGTCGTTTTATTATAGAGAATGCTTTCTTATTTGAGTTCAATTTAATTGATCCGGTAATTTATAGATAAGTCATGGCACTCTTTAAGAACAAAAAAATACAAAGCTCATCTTTTAAAGGTTTTTTGTTTCACTTTTATTACTATACAAATTTTCTCATTCTAATAATTTGAACTGCTACCTTTTTTATTTAATATCTACATTTGGGAATACAAATATAATATTCTCGACAACATAACATATCCGTCATGAAAGATTTCGTTAATATATAATAAATTATTGTAATTATTTTTTAAGTCATTGCTTACAGCTGCATTTTTTTTATTTGGTTGATAATATTTAATTCATTAGGGGATGCAATGTTTTATCTCAAGATTAGACTAAAGTTTAACGTAATTTTCTTCATATGTTGGAGCTAGAAACAAGGTTTTGTAAAAATATCCATTTGGTGTTTTTGATTACTCTGTGTTATCACATTTTTTTGGGTTTTTGTATGTCAAAATTTATGTGTCCGTCAGTGCTATATTTATTTTATTCAAAGACAATAAAGGGTTTTAATTTGCATGGGGAAGGCTTTTTTAAATCATTCAATGATACATAATAAATAACTCTAATACTTTTAAAGTTACAAAATAATTTATTTACATTAAGTACACTGCACTATTACCTCTGTCTCTTTATTTATATGTTTGCTAGAGTTTCATTAAAAGAATATGCATACATGCCTACTTAAGTAATTATAACAATTACGTACATTCATACTATTAGTTCTACTTTAATCTTTTCTGCTGCATTTATTTAATTATATTTCTGAATGCAAGTTATGTATAATTATTTATTATTTTTATTAAGTTGACATCCGTGATATAGCATGTTTACTATGTTGAAACATCTTCTATAGTTGGATATTTTTGTTTTTAAACCTCTATGAAAAACCAATCTTATATCTTAATGTTTATACTTTTGAAACAATTAATTTTAGTTCAGTAATTTAAATGTGTTTTTAATAATAAGATGTTTTTGGTACTTGAAATGCAAAGTAGATATGCACATTGTCTCCTTCGTGTAAATTTCTTTCGTTGTTTCTGTGACATGAAGTCAGACTTCAATTTTTATTGAAAAAATCCTGATTATATTGCTTTTTAAGGGCCAGTTGTTTGACTGACTGTCGACATAGTCACAAATCGACAATCAATACCATTTTTAACATTTAAACGGTCCCCGTTAACCGCGAATTCTCGGCCTGTCAGCGTTTGGTCAATTTTTGATGACCATTATGCTGGACGTCCTAATCAAGGGCTGATCAAACAACCAAACATAAAATTTGACAAACTACTGTCGGGCCGTAAGTCGACGGCTAACGGTGGTCATTCAAAATGACGCTGATCTTCAATTTGTGACAATGTCACATCTGTCGGTCAAACGGCTGGACTCGAATACCTGCAAAATCATATAATTTAATTCTGAACCCTTTACCCTAATTTTATCTAATTTCTGTATATCTAGCTTTAACCGCTCGTCACATCTGGCGAGACATCGCAGAACCCACACTGGGGAGCGGCCATATCGCTGTGAAGCCTAAGGACGGTGTTTTGCACGCGGGGACAAACTCAAACTGCACATGCGTATTTGTGAGAAGGTAATAAATATCTCAATATTATTATTTTTACTGAACATTTTGATCACACAGCATACATTACCACTGGAATTGAATTCATTAATTATTATCATAATTCATTATAGATAAAATGATATCCCTGAGGCGTATGTGTGGTAAAACAATGTGTCACTGTATTACAAATTTGGAGATCCGGAAAGAATGCAAGGCTGATGTAAGAGTAATGAGCAAGATAAAGAAAAGGACACTTGGTTTGGACATGCAGAGAAAAAGGGGCGCCAGGAGAGTATATGATGCAGAAGTGAATGTTAGGAGAAGTCACGGGCACCCGAAGAAGACATGGCACGATCAAGTGAATCAAATATTTAAGCTGAGTCATGTCATGAGTCAGAATAACAGAAGAGTATGTATGAATGTAAATGAAGCAAGGAGCATGTGCCAAGACAGAGTTGTGTGTTAGTCCATCCTTTATGTCCACCCCTCCGGATAAACGGCATGATGATTAGTTGATTTTAATTCATCATTTTCATTGAGTATTCACCAATTAAAATTATTTTCAGGACGAGTACGTATTGCCTGGAAACGCATCAGCCGCTATAGAAGAGGCCGTGACTAAGCAAGAACAAGACAACTCCCAGACAATGGTCTCTGGCATGGTCTCCATCGGTCACAGCGAGAGGCACCACCTCATGTTTACTCCGAGCGGAGAGGTCATGCTGGCTCCTCGTACATTAACAGACGGCCCTAGCCGGGAGACCGCTTCGTCCCAGATGACCCTAGAGTCCGAGGCCAATCAGTCCATGGTGGAGGCCAACACGATGCCGCACGCTAGCAAGGAGAGGCTCAACTACTCCGACGGGGGCTACCCCATGAAGAGGGGCCGGCGGAGGCCGAGGAAGAAGCCGCTGCCGTCCATTGAGCTGCCCATCATCAAGAAGAGGAGAGGACGCCCGCCCAAGATTATCAAAATGGGTGAGGATTCTATCTGTATGTACTTAAAATAAAATTATTCCTTAGTATAAAATTATTATTTTATTTTAGCAATGTGTATATAATATGAGATAGTATTTATGTGGATATAGTATAGCAAATATCAGTGTGTGCAATAAGTGGTTACGATAATAGTTTTTATAACTCAACAAATAACAATTAATCATAGAGCCCGATGTGAATTATCTTACTTTGGTATTCAGCCAAAGTGTATATTTTTGTACACCAGTTGATTTTGACCTATTTTTTAAAGAAATTTTATTATGGCACAAAATATAATAGGAGTTCTGGACATCAAACAATCAAAGACCTTGGAATAAAACACAACCTGTCACAAATCAATTATTTTTCAGGAGAGCATTTAAACTGAATACCATGGTATAAAATCATTGAGTAATTTTTACCACTGTATAAGACTGGGAAATATTTTTTTTTTGTATTAAATATGATGACAATGTGGCATTTGCTGTTTTAACAAAATATTTTAACCTTTTTTGGCTTTACTGCAAAATATGGACAATTTTTCATTTAAATGAGGAGTAAAAATACCAATTTATCAAATAAAATTTGAAAATAATATTTTATGCAAAAATAAAATCATAATATTTGCTACCATAATATTCCATACTTAAATTAACTTTAATAATATGCATAAAATATCATGTTGATTATAGCAGCACAGAGGTAAAAATGCAAACTAATGGACATTTGCGAAAAAAACCTTTTTTTGCTGTTTTCTCGAAAATACCATATTTAATATAACAGTCAATTCGAGGGACACCTAAACCGTCATGAACCGTCGCAAAGAACCATAAAATCTATATGTCAAAACGTGGACATTTGAGGTTTTTATTCCAAGGTCTTCAATCTTCACCATTATTTCTAGACCCCATGGACCACTCGCGGCCGATAGAAAACTACACATCTTCCAACCTACCCTACGGAGACTTCAGCTATTTGACAGACATTATCTCTACCCACTTCAACCAATCAACTCAACAGGCTTACCAGAACATGATGCAAATCAACCCTCTACTTGCTGCCAATGCTCTGAGTAACGCTCTATCGAGTCAAGGAATCCCATTGTTGCCACCAGGACTGCAAAATATGGAAAATATTAAAAACCAGCCGCCCTTGCAAGATAAACACGTCGCCGCCGTTCAGAACCTTCTAGCCCAAAAAATGAAACAAGCCACCGCCTTTAACGAGTCTTCGATTGAAAAAAACACAGCCAACTCAACCGAAGCACTGAACTTGAAAAAAGATGAAAAGTTTTCTCAAAGTGCAGCCACCCTGCCGGAAACTATAACCAAAATTCAAGAGATGAACACAAACACTAAAATTATCAATCTGGAATCAAAATCTAAAACTGTCGATACGCCCTCCCTTAATAATTGTGAAAGGAATAACCAAGTGATAACTGTCAGAGAACTGAGTGAGAACGACGATGGTAAACCCAATCAGAAGGTGATGATGCTGGGAGATTGTCAGATCGTGAAGATCGGGGATACATTGGAAGGGAGTTCCAAGGTAGTTGCCACTATTGGCGACTGCACTATTCAACCCGTTTCTCAACACAAATGAGTCGTTTCAGGGGCTGCCGGTAGCACTGTATGTGGAAGGAGATTCTTTTGAACATTCATGATAAAACTAGTGCAATTTGGTTCCAGCATAGTCTGTGCAGAGATGAGCATATCTTCTGTAGCCTTCGAATGTCATTTAGCTGTAAGTGAACAAACTATTAGCTTAGTTGTTTTTCTTTATAAAAAGAAGAGGCTTTGTAATCTAATTAATTTACCTCCTGACATCCGCAATTCGCAGTGGCATTGTCTAACATTAAATGTAGGATTTTATCTAAATTAGATTACTGTATGCCATCAAATTTGTTATTACTAGACATTGGATTATATGCATAAAGCATATTTGCGCACTTGAGGTGAAATATCACATGTTAAATTAAATTTATTATTAAGCCTTTTTTTACTCATTAATGCATATTTCAGCCATTTTACAAGGTCCTGTGGTTTACTAGAAAAGCGACAAACTCCCCAGATTTTGTTGTAAACCAGTACTCCGAGATTCGTTTGACACTCCCCGCCCCTTCATCCGATTTTTCAATAAAACATGAATGTTTTGAACATTTTCCTGTTTTTATTGTGTATTTTAGGCATATATTTCGGCATCTATAGTACATATTTGCGTGCATATTCTGGCATTTTTTAGTGCATATAATCCAATGTTTAGTTATTACATATAAATTGTTTAGCTATCTTTTAAGTTTTACGTGTCAATTTTTAAAAATATTATTTTTCATTAATTATTATCTTTAATGTATGCTTAAACATTTTTTACAATATTTTAAAGGAATGTTGAAGATTATAACTGCCATTTAACATTGTGTGATGAAATTGGCTATTTACCGTTGCGACAGTTCCCAAACATCTATTTCTTTTTTACTCATGTACAAGGTATGAACACATTGAATTCCTCTGAATTTTTTTTATTTTTATTATTAGAAATTTATCGATGTAATATATATAATTCTTATTAATTACGCATTGTACATAAAATATTCTACGTACAGTGAAACTTTCTTATGAGGTTTTCCAAGGTACCGGAAAAATAACTCATCAATCACTGCTGCATTTTAACTGGCTAGCAATGCTTCTTTTCAATTAAGTGAGGCTTAATTAACCTTTAAATGCCAATGGCAGTTTTAGAAGGTTGATAAAGAACAAATTTACACAAGATGACTGTCTTGTATTTTAATTTTATTACAGAAATGAATAATTCTACTATTTTCACAGTGCAACATCAGTATTCTTAACAATATTTTACGTGTATACGAATTACAAACAAAAGTATTTTAAATGTTTTAAATTTTTTGTTTTTTTATTTTTTAATTACTTTATTATTTGTATACGTTCTTGTACTAATTGGCACCAAAAGAAATTTTATAAAAATAGCTTAAGTTAAGTTTTATTTGTATTTATAAAAAATATTTTTTAAATTTGTTTAATGATACATTGATGTATTCAAACTATTTATTAAGTTAGGCATTACAGATATTCTGTCAAGTGTAATCACGGTTGAACACTGTACTTACGTAGAAATTAGGAGGGAATATTCCGAGGCAACAAATGAATTTAATAACCACTGAAGCATGGGAAAAGGCCATGGAAAAAATATCATTTTCATGTACATCGTGTTCCAGGGTGGTACTGTGACACTTCAGTAGATGATTATTCACAATATTTGATAAAAAATATCTTAAGAAGTTTTTCAAACAGCAATTCTACTTTCCAAATTTAAAAAAAAATTTTTTTTGAAAAATGTATTGTCCTCAAAACTTTACAATAGATCAATCATTTATCACGTCATCGCTAAAATCTGTTGGTGGTAGGTACCGCCCATTTGCATAGGTAGGTATGTGCATAGCCTAGTAGATTATCCCTTGTAGTGGGCGGTATAATGTTTACTATAAAGGATCGGTTACACTTACCCCCAGGAGTTTTGCGGTACTACCCTGAAACACTGTATAAAACCTATTCTTGGGTGTCTTTCACTATAGAATATTCCCGAGCGAGATTTCAATAGCTAACATGCTAGAATCTCTAGAAAATATGATAGGGAGTAAATTGGCCATGGAAACAGGTCGTACCCGTTCCACCTCCACGCAGTACCAACCCGAGGCAGCTCATACTGTATTTGGATCTGTGACCTGGCATCATCTGCAGCAAGCAAAAGGCTATGCCCATCAGTTATATAAATATTGCCAATTTCACTATTAACAGTTCCTTTTAAACAATGATAAACCATACATGTTTTATTTAATCATAATATTATCTCCACCTGTTCATTAATATGGAATCTCTGAATTTTTACTGTTTTTTTTTTGTAATCGCTTATTTATGTTCATTATTCATATTTCACAATATTTATCACCATTTCAAAACATTGTTTATTTTATTTAAAAAAAAGCATTTTTATTTTGTAGTACAGTTGACTGAATACTTTAATAATTGTTTGTGTCATGTTGATCATTTATAAAATTGACGTTTGAATGTTATTTGTTTAATAAATAATGTTAAGAAATATATTATGACTAATTTG